>JAWPHD010019931.1:0-33693 GCA_037043455.1 Cyrtodaria siliqua | reverse complement strand
GCTAATTTCGACCAAACTTCACATGATGATCCTTAGATGAATGCTTTTTAAATTTGTAAGAATTAGGTCAGCGCGACATCCAAGATGGCTGGCCACCATTACCATATATAGTTGAAACCTTAAAAAATCTTCTTTTTGGGAACCGCTGGACAGTTTTCAAGTTTTTCTTTTAAAATGATCGCCATGCAACACCTAAACTTAAGTTTGTTCAAATGAAGTATTACATGTAGCATCAGTTTATTGTCCTCTACTAAGTTTGTTAGGCAAAAATAATGGCAGGTCACCATGATTGTTAAAATTTTAAAACATAATTTGTAATGCCACCGTCATGTCAATCTGTCCAAAAAGTTGAACAAGTCCATGAAATAGCTAAATAAGACATTTTTGAAGTCTTATCATTTATTCATTGGTCACAGCTCTGCTAAAATTGTATTAAAGTAAAGAACATTTAATTACAATAACATTTAAAGCTCATCTTTATGTAAAACCTATATTTTTTTACAAAATCTGTTAAGACCATCAATAATTTATGCACAAATTAGCCCATAATGATACAATTTCCTTTTTTTTTTGTATGTTCCCAATAATAGAATTTCTTTAAACTTTCTAAGCACATAGTTTAACATAGATATATAAAAACAAAATGTGCAATAAAAATGATAGGTCCCCATGCTCTCGCACAGTAAACACAATAAGTATGTATATCTCGCACAGTGAAGACATTAAGTATGTATATCTCGGACAGTGAACACAATAAGTATGTATATCTCGCAAGTATGTATATCTCGCACAGTGAACACCATAAGTATGTATATCTCGCACAGTGAACACATTAAGTATGTATATCTCGCACAGTGAACACAATAAGTATGTATATCTCGCACAGTGAACAGAATAAGTATATATATCTCGCACAGTGAACACATTAAGTATGTATATCTCGCACAGTGAACACATTAAGTATATATATCTCGCACAGTGAACACAATAAGTATATATATCTCGCACAGTGAACACATTAAGTATGTATATCTCGCACAGTGAACACATTAAGTATGTATATCTGGCACAGTGAACACATTAAGTATGTATATCTCGCGCAGTGAACACATTAAGTATGTATATCTCGCGCAGTGAACACATTAAGTATGTATATCTCGCACAGTGAACACATTAAGTATGTATATCTCGCGCAGTGAACACATTAAGTATGTATATCTCGCGCAGTGAACACATTAAGTATGTATATCTCGCGCAGTGAACACATTAAGTATGTATATCTCGCACAGTGAACACATTAAGTATGTATATCTCGCACAGTGAACACAATAAGTATGTATATATTGCACAGTGAACACATTAAGTATGTATATCTCGCACAGCTAGCACATTAAGTATGTATATCTCGCACAGTGAACACAATAAGTATGTATATCTCGCACAGTGAACACAATAAGTATGTATATATTGCACAGTGAACACATTAAGTATGTATATCTCGCACAGCTAGCACATTAAGTATGTATATCTCGCACAGTGAACACATTAAGTATGTATATCTCGCACAGTGAACACTTTAAATATGTATATCTCGCACAGTGAACACATTAAGTATGTATATCTCGCACAGTGAACACAATCTGTATGTATATCTTGCAACGTGAACACAATAAGTATGTATATCTCGCACAGTGAACACATTAAGTATGTATATCTTGCACACTGAACACATTAAGTATGTATATCTCGCACAGTGAACAGAATAAGTATGTATATCTCGCACAGTGAACAGAATAAGTATATATATCTCGCACAGTGAACACATTAAGTATGTATATCTCAGACAGTGAACACATTATGTATATCTCGCACAGTGAACACATTAAGTGTGTATATCTCAGACAGTGAACACATTATGTATATCTCGCACAGTGAACACAATAAGTATGTATATCTCGCACAGTGAACACAATAAGTATGTATATCTCGGACAATGAACACAATAAGTATGTATATCTCGCACAGTGAACACATTAAGTATGTATATCTCAGACAGTGAACACATTAAGCATGTATATCTCGGACAGTGAAGACATTAAGTATGTATATCTCGGGACAGTGAACACAATAAGTATATATATCTCGGACAGTGAACACAATAAGTATGTATATCTCGCACAGTGAACACATTAAGTATGTATATCTCGCACAGTGAACACATTAAGTATGTATATCTCGGACAGTGAACACATTAAGTATGTATATCTCGGACAGTGAACACATTAAATATGTATATCTCTGACTAAAGCACAAAAAGTTAAGGAAGTTGAAGTAGGTATCTACATCTAAGGCAACAAACACAGAAAGTATGCAATTTATCTCTGATAATAAGGGTCACTCTCAGATATTCAGCAGTTTTTGTGGCACAAGTGTGAAAAATTCAGAACTAGTTTTTGCCTGTTTTCAGAGTTAAAAATCATCTTCAAACATTTCTCATTCGGTTTTTGGACCCTAGATGATAGTTTATTTTCAAACACTCTTGAAATTTTAATTTCTTTGATACCCACAAGAAAGTTATGGACGTTGCGATACAACTGTTGACACAGCTTTTAAATATCTTTTTCTGTCAGTTTAGCTGTTTATATCATTTTATTAATTTCAAATTCTCATCACCTTTTTGAAAAATCTGTTTAGAAACAGATTTATCAAATATATGTATTATGCTATGCACTTATGTTTTGTTGTGGACATCATACATGTGATATCTCCCGCCGGGAGCTAATTTCTCCCGGAATTTCATGGGATCTCCCGGCCTCCCGCCAGGGAGCTCCATTTCTCCCGGTATTTTCCGCCGAGTTACAAAATTTCGCTATTTGCGAATCCTTTTGGGTAATTGCTATGATTTATTGGATCAAGACCGAGTTTTCCGAATGATCTATGAATAAACACTTGCCGTCTTATCTATATCTGTGAAAACGTTGCCCCTGGGCGGGTAATTAAAAGGATTAGCATGTCAGATAATTGGTTAATTGTGTGAAAATAATGATTGGATTGTTTGTTTATGACACGTGGCGGCGATACCTGTAATGTCCATGGGAGGTTGATTATGATAGGATTAAGGAATACACCGACTGTAAGTGGGGTGGTAATTAGCGAATTCGGCATCGATTGATATTTGGTATATAATATTGATGAGTGCCAAGTTTAATAATGTGAACAATTGTGTAGACTTTCAACCGACAAAGGTGATGCTGGCAGCAGCCAAGTCTTGTTGTAATTAGTGGTTAAAAAGTGGACAGAGTCTCAAGATATATACCCTAGCAGATTTAAATGATGTTATTTTATGGTATGTTTATGAAAGCAGATTAATGATCATCATTAACCAAAAGGTGATGCTGGCAGCAGCCAAGTCTTGTTGTAATTAGTGGTTAAAAAGTGGACAGAGTCTATATAAAGTGTTTAATTACATGCTATACTTGATTATATGCTATGCTAACATGAAATAAACAGTATTCAACTATTGTATGTATAAAATATCATGTTTTTATGCTGATTTACCCCCTTTATTAAGGTTTATATCAGAAAAAAAATATACAGGTACGCGTTAAAAATTTGAGTATAAAAACCTCCCAGAATTTTGTCAAATCTCCCTGAAAAAAAAGTCAAATCTCCCTGGTAACCCTCCTGAAAATATCACATGTATGGGACATTACTATGTTTTTGAATCTGGTTACTTTATTTATGCATTGAATCAAAGAGAAGAATACAATGAGCAAAAGCTTTCTTTTATTATATCCAATGCTTTTTATGTTGCAGGAGTAAAAGTGTATGTAGAAGGTTTATAACTTTACATATATTTGTATGGACGTTACACATTGACTATTGACATTTGTTTCATAGTAACGTCAGGGCTCAATCTACAGGGCGATTCGGGTGAAGAACGCGCCCGCGATCTCTTGACTTCGCCTTGGCAGCACATCAAAGCGAAGTTCAAGTCGCCGAAATTTAAAAAAAAAAAAATTTAATAAAAAAAAAGGAGTTTAAAAAGGTACAGTATAGTAATAAATCCATTATCATAGAAATTTGTATCAATACATCAATATTTCAAGCTCATAGTATAGAGTAAAAAGAATTAGTGTGCATTACACTGTATTCACTGCATTGCAATATACATGGTGATGACTATTTAGCCGTTGTCTACGTTAACACGTCGCATGAAATTCTCTCCACTTCTCCCTAAAATCACTTGAGGGAGAAGTGACTTCGAGGGAGAAGTGACTTCTCCCTAAGTTCCTGGCCTAGATTGAGCCCTGGTAACGTCCACAATCACACTAAATCATAAGCTTGGTATACTTATGAAAGGAAAATAAACAATGAAAACAAAATAAACAATGAAAACATTACAAACTCATATCTGTATCAAGATTTTAATTCCATTTTCAATGGTGTATATCGGAAAGAAACTCTGTCAATTAGCTGCATATTGCATCTTCTTTAAAATTTCGTTGTATTTATAAAAATAATCTAATAAACAATCTGGTCCTTCTCAGCTATTTGGAAATACTGCCTCAAATGTTAATTATTGATAAATTCGCTTTATTTTAATTCATGGCACTTATTTATATATCAAAGATTCTAAAAATATTGATGAAAAAATAACATGCGACACATTTTTCTGCTTTTTTGTGTTTTTAGTAAAGTACACCAAAAGTGACGCCCATTACCTTGACAAATCATATTTTCATTTTAAATGGTATTTTTCTGTCCAAATCAATGTCAAGAGGATTTTAATAATTCATCTACTTGATTTTCAAATCATGAAATAACATTCTTCAAGAAAAAGTATTCCTTCTTTTTCTAAAGTACAATTAGAAAAAGTGACGCCTATTACGTGTATATCCGATTGCATTTCTTATTTTTTTCTTTTTAGCAGAGCTGCTTTCAAAGTAAAAGAATTGTCATGGTAAACTCAACCAGATTTCTTTTTTTATTTTATATTATATTTCAGAGTAAAAGTGCAAATAATAATTATATGGATACTGTTATGTACGGACATTACTATTGACATTTTGACAACCACAAAAAAGTGACACCTATTACTTCAGGGTAGTCTTGAACTATTTTTGTTTGTATGGGTTTTACGGCCTTTTTAACTGCTAGGTCATATTAGGCCGGGTTCCTGGGTGATTACCGGTACTAGGCATGAGAAATTAAGATGCCTGGTCTCAGGACACCACCAATCGTGCTCCGTTAAGGCGCCACCATAAATCAAACACTGGACCGGCATCCTAACCACTCAGCCACGGAGGCTTGAACTCTGTCCTCTAACATTTTTATTTTGAGGGTTTAGCGCAAGACTATTTTATCTCATAACATTTTTGATGACTAGTTAAGAGGCATTTTGGACCCATTTACAAACATCACAAATTTAGGTGTATTGTTTGTAACCAGGTATTGTTAAAATTGGGGCATACATGTTACAACCTTAATATGTTATTCATTGCGACGTTATTAACCTAAGGAAAAAATGCCATTTTCAGTTATAATAGTCTTTTGTGTTAAACCCTCAATATAAATTTGTAATAAATATTCAAAGATTTTTGAGAATATTAGATTTTATTTAGAATTAGAATAGGACCAGAAAAATAGACAAAAACACATAAACTTGTCGATTCGGAACTCCGACTCTTGAACCTCAGAGATCTGTAAAACAAAGATGATAAAGGTACATTATTAGAGAAGTCGATCAATAAAATACTTCATTTCTAAAAAATGTGAACATATTTGGAAGTGCAAATTATTTTGCTCTGCATTGTGAATGAAAGTAGTGTACTAAATGTAGCAATAAAGCTTATCATGGTTGTTCTAAAAAAAAGTATGATAATGGACCTAACCCTAGTTAGTTATTAATTACTCTTACCATTAAATGTGTAGAAAATTCTAGATCCCATCATGATGATATTGGGAGGATTGATTGATCCTAGGACCTCATCTTCCAACACTATATGATGAATAGTGCATGCAATCCACTGTCCCCTCCGCTTTTCTGTGAAAAACTGCACAAAAGGCCAGTTGTCAACCTGTATAAAAGTATGTTTGCCATTCATTAACCCATAATAACGAGAGAATGGATGAAGTTGGTATTTTTTAATAACATGTAGGTTCAATGAGGAATCTTGGATGGTTTTGTATTGGGGTTTTACAGCCTTTTTAACAACTATGGTCATATACTGGTTTCGTGGGGGATAATCAGTACATGGATTTAAGTGTCTTGTCCCCGGACACCACCAACCGTGCTTCTGTCAGGTGCCGTCGGGACTCGAACCAGGCACACTCAGATTCTGTCAGACAGACATCCTTACCACAGAGGCCCCTGAATCTTGTATGGAAATCACTTATAATAAACTGCTATATTAAGGAGTGTAAGGTAAGCAATTTTAAATTTTGCACAGTAGTTCCGTCAACACAGATATATTGTCACTGGTGTGAAGATATTCACTGGACAGGTATGACAATATCATTTTTCCATCACTTAGAAATGTATCCAATTATTTCACTTATGTGCATACAATAAATACATATTATTCACATTTTGTGTCAATACTGCAATCTGTATTTGAGTTGGTTGTCAAGATTGAATTCCATAGAGGCGTGTTCACAGCATCGCAACCTGCGAGTCATCAAATACAAATGCAAGTATTGACACAATATACTACTTTATCTCACAGTTCTTACGATAAACACAATCTATTATCATCAATAGACACAGATTTGTACAGTTTCATGCAGAATTTTGGTCATGTCAGTAATTTACAAATAAAATTTATACAGCTGTTTGTGACATCATATAGTTCAAACATAGGCAACTGAAATCACCAGAACTATTCAAATTTAAAGAGATACCAAGAGCGGGATGGAGCTTTAGAGACTTATAAATTAGCAAACTGTGAGATAAAGGTGTTTCAGTTTGAACAAACAGCAAAACTTCACAATAAAACAGAAAACGATTTGATTATTGCATACCACGTTATTTTTGCCCTAATGTTCACAATACTCGATTTCATCTATGTAATATGATTGCAAAACTTAACAATGGGATGGCGAAAATCACTAGGTATACAATATTTAACAAAATTGTAAATCTGAACTAATAAAAAAACGACAACTATGAATCCATACTCACAACAGCAGACAAAATGGTCGAGCCATGGGCAATTTTTAAATATTGCCCTGTATTGTAACTGGAAGAGTTATAGCAAGATAAACTTAATGCAAATTTAGTACTTATATACCTTACTTGACTCATTTAGTACTTATAGATCATACTTTTACTATACACGTTAACCAGTCAATATACATAAAAAATTAAATAAATTTTGTATAGGGCCCTGTACAACATCCCTATTAAAAATTAGTTCATCCGTAAACCTGTTAACAATTTACCTCATACACACTGTCTTATCAGAGTGTTGTTCCTCTGTCATCTCTTCTAGGCCCCCTGTCATCTCTGCCTTGCCTCCTGTCACCACCTCAGTCTGGTCTTCTATGGCCACATCAGACTGGCAAACTGTCACCATCTCTACCTTGTCCCCTCTCACTATCTCTGTCTGGCACCCCGTCACCATCTCTTTCTGGTCTCCTGTCACAATATCTGTCTCTTCCCCTTTTCCCATCTCTTTCAGACACTCCGTCGCATCTGCCTGACTCTCTTTTACCCCCTCAGCCTGGTCTCCTGTCACCCCTATCATAATCTCTGCCTGGTGCCCTGTGACAATCTCTTCCTGACCCCCGGTCACAATCTGTGCCGGTTTCTCTGTCACTATCTCTTTCAGGCCTTCTGTCATCTCTGCCTGCACCCCTGTCGCCATCTCTTCCAGGTCTCCTGTCGCCATCTCTTCCTGGCCTCCTGTTACAATCTCTGCCAGTTCCCCAGTCACTATCTCTTTCAGGCCTTCTGTCATCTTTGCCTGCACCCCTGTCGCCATCTCTTCCTAGCCTCCTGTTACAATCTCTGCCAGTTCCCCAGTCACTATCTCTTTCAGGCCTTCTGTCATCTCTGTCTGCATTTCCTATTTTAAATCGGTAAAAATGAAAGTGTAATCGTGCTTAAAAAACACCATTTACACAGTGTATTTCTTTATTTTAAGTATATAAACGAGACTTCAGTTATGTACTCAAAAGGATAATATTGAAAGTTACTCGAAATAGCGAAATGCATTTGCGTTCGTTTCGTTCGTTTTGTTGCGTTCGTTGCGTTCGTTTTGAGCGTTTTGCGTTTTAATAAAATGCATTCATCGTTCGTTCCGTTCGTTTTCAGCGTTTAGCGTTTTAAAAAATGCATTCATCATTCGTTTTTTAAAACGCTGAACGATGAAAACGAACGAAACGAACGCAACGAACGAAATGCATTTTTAAAATATAGATCGTGCAACGTTCATTCTGCATTCGTTCTGCGTTCGTTCTGCGTTCATTCTGCGTTCATTTTCCGTTCGTTCAGCGTTTGTTCTGCATTTATTTGGGGTACTTAAACGCAACTGGGTCTGTAGCTGTTCTCCACAACATCTGTAGAACCCGGGTCAAGTCCCACTTCGTCTTTTTCTTCTTCACTTGAAGACTGAATATCTGATTTACTTTCTTCTCCTGCTTCACTTGCTTCCCCTTCACTTACTTCCCTGCTTCACTTGAAGATGGGCAATCTGGTTCACTTTCTTCTTCTGATGAAATCTCTGAACTACTGTAACACAGTGTTTTGCGTCCTCTGCCAACTCCCCTGGTTCTTCCACCCCTTGACCTAGCACCAGCTGTTCCTCCTCCCCTTGTTCTCTCACCAGTTATTCCTCCTCCCCTTATCCTAACACCAGCTCTGCCACCACCCCTTGTCCTAACACCAGCCCTGCCACCTCCCCTTGTTCTCACACCAGCTCTGCCATCTCTCCTTGTCCTAACACCAGCTCTGCCACCTCCCCTTGTTCTCACACCAGCTCTGCCACCTCTCTTTGTTGTCATACCAGCTGTGTCACCTCCGCTTGTTCTCATACTAGCTCTGTCAGATCCCCTTGTTCTCATACCAGCTCTGCCACTTCCCCTGGTCTTCACACCAGTTCTTTCGCCACCTCCTGTCCCTGCACCTCCTCTAGCCCTGATGCCTTCATCATTTCCTTGAATCTTTAATGATATTTGTGTACATGGATCCACATACTCTGTATTTTCACATGCTTCCCCTGTTGTCCTACATGAAGTGCAGAAGCAGCTCAAATTTCTAAAGGAAACTTTGCGAGGCTCACCCTCCGCCTTGACACAATGAATTTGCCTTGTACCGGGAACAGTTTTTGCTGTCCTTTCTTCCCTATTCCTGTCAATTTCCCCAGATGCAATGAAGAAAATTGTCCGCTTTCTATGTGTGTGCTCTTGCTCCTCATAATCCTTAGTCATCTTCTCTTCAGCAAACTTGGCCATATCCCTAGCATCATTTATCAATGCCTGCTGAGAATTCACTGCCCTCCTAGCTCCTTGTTTAATAACTGCAGCAGCTCCATCACTTGGTCCTTTACCATGTCGTGACCCATAAAAATGGCGTTCTGTTTTAAATCCATAGTCCTCCTGTGAATATGAGATGTCACAGAATGGGCCACATGCTTTATACTGCCCTGCACAGCCATCACTAAACTGAATTTCTCTCACAATATTGAGCAAACGTTTGGTCTTCAGATGCTCATTTGTCATTTTGACAAAATGATGGACAGCATGTCTGTCATGTGTTAAATCATCAGAGATGAACAATAGCGTTTCTTGTACACAGTCCGTCTTCTCACAATCATCTTTGGTGCAGTTGTAATAGCTTACTACTGGGTGAATAGTCACCTTAGTATGTCCCCAATGTGCTGTTTGAATTTCAAACTGTGATGTGCAGGAGTAATTCTCTGCGAAGTCCAGGTTAAGAACCACCCAGTCCTTCGGTATTTGAATTGTTAGTTTGGAAAACTGATTGCTGTTGCCATCTGGCAACAAACAGATGATTGGCAAGGGTTTCTAGCTGTTCTGCCAATGACCATTGCATTCAAGGAAGTCTTCTTCTTAACCATCATCAATCTGGTGGTTTTCTTTCCTTTTTTATTGACTCCTGCTTCCTGTTTTTTCCATTCTGTGTACTCAATGGCTTCATAGCCATATCTTTCTAATAAAGGAGACAAGTTGGACACAAGAAGGTCAATATTACAATGTTCACACTTTCTTTCAAGGCAGTCCCTTTTATGGAATAGATTCCCTTCTTCTTTCTTGCAAAGCGTAACACTGACTGCATCATAATGGTCTGATATACGGGTCTCCATTTTAACTTTCCTTGCAAACATATTAAGTGATTTCAGTTTCAGATCCACATTTGTACAATATTCACACAAGCAACTATACCACTTTTGTCTGTTACTGGTGCATACATTCTTTGGTTTCTTCTTGGCAAATGTAGAAAACCCAAGGCTTCCACCACTCTCTTTGTATTCCTTATATATAGATGTAAGAGGTCGATCCAGAATCTTCCTTTCTTCCTTGTCCTTTACTGACTTTCTGTCAGGAACTGGAACCCCAATTTCCTAGAAAAAGTTTTTGGCATGGTTTTCTTTCTCTTCATCCTTTCTTGATTTCCTTTCCTGGTTATCTCGGAATCTACTAACTGAAGAAGGTTGTACTCCAAGGCAAAGAGAAGTAGATTTCATCATTATATACTTTTTCATTACCTTTAGAGCCGACAATAGTTTCCTTTTTACATTCTTGTCCTGAGATTTTAGTTCATTAACAAATGTTTCTGAGCATTTGCTGGTCTTGCTAGCCAACACTCCTTTTTCTTTAAGTGCTATCCTCTTTCTTGGTCAAGTTTTCTTCAGTATATAGGTCATTGCCTCAGCAAAATTTTTGGGGTCTCTTGGTAGTCCTAGTTTTGACCTCTGTACAGCTTTTATTAATGCACAACTTGACTTCTTCTTTGAAGACTCAACTTTTGTACTTGATTCTAGGCTTGTTATTTTATTTCTTCTATGGTACTCCCGGTCTTTTTTCTTCTTTCTCCTTACTTTCTGACTCAAACTTCTTTGTCTTGACTCTCTTTGCTTTGTTTTCCAGTATTCCCTAAGTCCCCCACTCTCCTTTCGGGTGAGAATGCGATGCTTTTTCTCCTTCGGTTTCTCTGAGCTTGAATCTGAAATAAAATTCAGAACTTAAGATTATTGAAATTCAGGGTATGAACAAGATGTGTTTGTAAAATACTGATGTCCCCGGTCCCCAACAAAGTCCTAAATCAGACACAATCTTTAAAAATGGCAAAGTCCTACTCAATGACTTTGCCCCACCCCAGCGTCACCATCCTCACAGGGTGATAGTTCTTCCTCGGATGTATAAGCATACTAAGTTTGGTTGATGTAAGCCTATTAGTAATTGTATAACTAAGCTTTAAAAACTTTAACCAAAAATGCGGACAGACAAAAATGGACAAGCCAATTACTAGATCTATGTCCCCTGTTCTTAAACCAGGGACTAAAGAAGACATAAAAAGTTAAAGTGTGACAAACAGACAGACGACAGAGATAGTGATCCTTGAGTGTTGCTGCAATGTACTGCAGGCAAAACACACAAATTTAGTGGGGCCTCTATAGCTCAGTGGTAGAGCACTGGGCCCACAAGCGGAAGGTCGTGGGTTCAAACCCCGCCGGATGCTGGTCTCTCCATTATCATCTTTCATTTATTCATTGGGGGCGTCCGTGGCCGAGTGGTTAACGTCTTTGACTTGAAATCACTTGCCCCTCACCGCTGTAGGTTCGATCCCTCAGGGGCCTAGGAATCTTTATGTGAGGAAGCTATCCAGCTGGCTTGCGGAACGTCGGTGGTTCTACCCAGGTGCCCGCCCGTGCAAGAAAATTGCCCGGAGGGGCACCTGGGGTCTTCCTCCACCAATGGAAGCTGGAAAGTCGCCATATGACCTTAGCTGTTGGTGCGACTATAACATCCAATTCAATCAATCATTTATTCATTGCTTATCATTCATTAACATTCGGCAAAAATCCACCTTCTCGGCCCTCAAATTTGATTCATGAGTAGTTAGTACCTCACTGCTGTCTTGTGACGATGTTAGGCCGACGTTCACTGAAAGAAGGGAAGCTGTAGGCAGAAATTCGTTGGTTCTTCGTATGGCGCGTCTAAAGTATGCAGTGGCCAGTAGCCTAGTAGTGGCATAGTAACTTGAATGGAGTACCATGGAGTACTAGGGGGAGGCTGTTTCACAGCAATAGACAATAACAGAAGACATATCAGCAATGTCCCAGAAACAGTACAATCCGAAGGAAAAAAGAGAAAAATCAGGTGAACTGCGGGTGAACAGCGAGAGTCATCGCAGAAACGGAATACACAGCGAGGCTTCAGCGGAAAGTATGTCAGAACAGATCACCATCTAGTAGGAGGGACAACAGCAGAGCTGGCGGAAGACGGAGTGAGGGGAGGCGAAAGCAGATATAAGGGGTTGAGAAGGTGGGCCAAAAAAAAAAAAAAAAAACAAAAAAAAAACAAAAAAAAAACACACAAATTGTTAAAAAATACTTTAAACAGCCCATCATTTGATAATTTCTAGAATACATGTGAGCATTCTGCAAAAATAGTGAAACAGTTAGAACTCACTGTAAATTCAAATGTTCATATATTCATTGAACTTACAGTTTCCCATGCATTGTAGAGCCTTCTTTCTTTCCCTGTACCTCCTCTGTCTTTCCTTGTTCCCTTCTTTAATTTTCTGTTTCTGTTCGTCATTTAAGTTTTTTCTGTAATTGTTTTTCCGTATCCTATCATTCTCCTTGAAATGGATATATTTCTCTTTATCTTCCTTCAGGTTATCTCGCCATCTACAAAGTTATTTTGATTTCCATTTCATTTATTTCAATAAAATGTAATTTGTTTTCAGGGAATGCAACTTCCCATCATAACCAACTGAGCTTGCTATGCCAAATTAGAGCTCTTTCAACATAGCACTGTGAATTTGCTCCACCCCAAGGTAGCTTGGTAGTAGGATGTGGTTGACATGTGATTGCATTCAGGAATCATATGAAGTTTAAAAAACCTTCATTGAAAAATAATGAATAATAGCAATTTTTTGAAAAACACTCAAAATTTAACATTTTTGACCCAAAAATCACTCCGGTATCAACTTTTCAATACAAAATATTCAGAGTATTCCTACCGTTGCGCTCTTTCCTTGAGTGACAATGCTTTTACTACTGATGGTGGTTTCTCTTTTGCTGGACGTAACAGAAATGTCCCTTATCCCCCTGAAACAAAACAACAGCTTTACAATTTCCTGAAGGCAAGCTATGAAATTCACACTGATGTAAAATGGTCATATATTTTTATTTAAACTAGAACATGTCCGGACATGTATGCCAAGGCCTAAAAAAAAATTGTGTGGTTCTGGTAACATGTTAAAAATTGGTAGGTAGGGTAGGTCGGATTTTTTATTTTTTTTTATTTTTTTATGAACGCAAAGAAGATGTGAATTTATACGTACTATAATTTTCTTTTTTAATTATTTTATTTTTTTAATTTTTTTTTTTTTATTTTTTTATTTTTTTTTTCGAAATGGACCAAAAAATCGTCAGGGTCGGCGGGTATTTGTAGGTAGGGTCGGGTAACCCGAACCACACAATTTTTTTTTTTAGGCCCAACCAGGCTATGTGCAATTCAAAGTGAATCTTACAGTATTCTGGAAACAGAGGTAAATGCAAAGACATAAAATTTACTGCACTGGAAAATGTAGTACAATGTCACAAAACATTGAGGAAAAAGAAGCCATTGCTCATTACGAGCCATTGCTTCTTTTTCCACAATGATAATTTTGAACATTTTCTTTAATATTATAATATTGTGAGAGATTCAGGCTTGTATGATCAGGGGGTCCAAAACACCACCACCCTCCCCAATGTCAGAGAATTTTTAAAAATTACATAGAAAATGTGCAAAATATGGGCAACAAGAAATATCACTGTAAGTGATAAATGCCCCCGAAGTGTCCTTTGACCTCTAAGTGTGACCTTGACGCCACAGATATGGATTGTGTGCGCGACACTTCGTCTTGTTGTGGTGAGCACTTGTGCCAAGTTATTTGAAAATCCGTCCAAGAATGTCCGAGTTATTGACCGGACACAATTTGACTTTTGACCTCCAAGTGTGACCTTGATTTTGAAGACCTGAGTTTTGTGCCAACACATCGTCTTGTTATGGTGATCACTTGTGTCAAGTTATTTAAAAATCCCTGCAGTGACTTTACGGCCCGGACACGAAATTGCGTACCTGTTTTTGACCTATGAACTTCAAGTGTGACCTTGACCTTAGAGGTACGGACCTGGGTTTTGCACGCGACACATCGTCTTGTTATGGTGATCACTTGTGCCAAGTTAATCAAAAATCCATGCCGGGGTTTTGAAGGTACAATCCGGACACAAACTAACATCCGTAACACAGACTCAAATTTATTTCTATATATTTCTGTTCTTTTGAATTTGAAGACAGAACTAGGGAACGGAAGTGTTTTGTTGGTATCTACTAATGTTTCTCATGAAGTAGGCTTATGGAATGTCTAGTATTTGGTGAAAGTATTGTGGACGTTACTTACAAAGTAACTCTTCTCATGTCAAACACTCACGTCCATAACATTAGTTAAAAAATAGCGCCAATACTTATTCTCTATCACATTGAATTGGCAGATATTAAAATTGAAAATTTAATTTGAGAATACCGAATAATCCCTGAACTAAGCATTAGATGACTCCATTACACATGTCCATTGTGTTATGGACATGACCAATTACACATTTTGACAAATATAAACATGTCAGAGAATGATGTCCACAACATGATTATATGGTGTACTTTCTTATTGTGCTTTATAAAAATTTCATTGCGACATTTAGAGAAAATCAATGATTTTAAATATTTGCAAAAGCAATCACAAACCAGCCTATGAAGTTTGTTAAATATTGTACTTTGAATGCTATGGACGTGATGAAAATCCATTTTGACATAAAAACAAAGCTTGAAAGTACTTGTCAAAGAGTAACATCCACAAACGGATCTCATGTTTATTTATTATTTAATACAACTTTTTTTGTGGGGAATACATGGAACAGAATGTTCCATCTTAAGGGTGCCCTCTGGTGAATATCAGAACAGATAGAATTTTTTATTTCCCTGTTTTTTATGAAGACTAACATATTACTAGTTAGTTTCTGGAAAAATAATGATGGGTCGGTGATTTAACTTTTTCGCAAAATTAATCTTTAGTAATACACTCTCACAGTGCGGTTTTAAATTCTGAATCAGCTGCAAATTGTGTATGGCAACTTACATGTGTGTAGTGTGGTTTGCAGAACAGGTATCGATTTTCCGTCTTTTTTAATGTAATAGATCATACTTTAGGACGAAAAATTAAGGGTTGGGGTATTTTTATCACCATCTGAAAAATTAGTACATCCCTTGTCATTACCCCACCCAGTTTACTATAAATTGCATTTTTAAATTTGTGATCCATAAATTTTTCATGATAAAGAAACAGATAACTTTTTGAGATATTTTGTCTACAATATATACAAGACCTGAGTATCAGAATGAAAAAATAAAAATTGGGGGTCGGTGTGCATATAAGAAAGATATTCAATAAAAACTGAGAAAAAAATGTGCTTTTTTAGATTTCGACGAGCTCTGACATATAACGGCATAGGTCTGTAACAAATAATAGGAAAATCCTTTTTATTCCTGTCTATGTATATGCTAACACATGTCTTTGTAAGTTTAAATTAAGTGAATATCTTAAATGGTTTTTGAGAAATACCATCTTTTGTACCCCTACCCCCCATTTTGGCTTATGTTAAAAATTGTCAATTTTGGGCACAACATGTGAGGTCAAAAAAAAAATCTAATTTTTTTTTATTTTTTTTGCACTAAAATATCCCTATTGGGCATAAGTTTGTTACTGTATAATTATTTTTTCCAGTTTTATTATAATTTTTAAAATATAACAAATGTAAATTTCCGGAAGTGCAAAAATCCAAAACCTCAGCAGAGGGCACCCTTAAAGTAAAGATTTAACTTCTTGTCATAATCCTGACACTTCATTAATTAATAATGTGCAAAAATAGGTGTTGGACGTGACAAATGTTACATTTTGACAAATATAAACATGTCAGAGAATGATGTCCACAACATGATTATATGGTGTGCTTTCTTATTGTGCTTTATTAAAATTTCATTGCATGATTTATAGAAAATCAACGATTTGAAATATATTATTAAAAAAAAAGTCACAAACCAGCCTATGAAGTTTGTTAAATGTTATACATTCGATGCAATGGACGTGATGAAAATCCATTTTGACATTAAAGCTTTACAAAATGAATGTTATATAACTTCAAAGTACTTGTCAATGAGTAACATCCACAAACCAATCTTAAGTGTAATGATTATAATAAAACTGTTTTTTGTGGGGAATAAATGTAACAGAAAGTGCGATTTTAAAGTAAGAATTTAATTTATTGTCAAAATCCTGACACTACATTAATTAATAATGTGCAAAAGCAGGTGTTGGACGTGACAAATACTCATATTGACGAAGTCAATCAGTCACGTCCAAATTCAACATTCAGCATTCGCTGTGTCAAATACATAACATCCATTCCAACTGAAAGCAGACCCGATTGCTACGACAAAATTGTAACGCTTTCGTTGTAAAAAAAAAAGCAGTAATATTATCTCCTATCGTCCGATATGAAAAGTAACTGTGTCTATTAACGACACTATTGCAGTTATTCAGCGTGTCTCGATCTATTGTGGACGTTATCACTGTATTTTATGTTGACTGATCGTGTAACTTACCTCCATCTCCATATCCATTCTTTGTTGTGTACGCAGTGAATGATGACGTTTACACAG
Source organism: Cyrtodaria siliqua (assembly GCA_037043455.1). Taxonomy (NCBI): domain Eukaryota; kingdom Metazoa; phylum Mollusca; class Bivalvia; order Adapedonta; family Hiatellidae; genus Cyrtodaria; species Cyrtodaria siliqua. Next base: position 16,740 of record JAWPHD010019931.1, on the reverse strand, counting down.
GGCGAGTCTAATACTCAAACCCGAATGTGCGCGGAATTATAATGTTCCGGAATCCCTCGTAGACGACGAGCGTATGGACGTGATTATTTGACCGAATTTTGTTCCACTTTCCCTCAAGTTAAAAATATTCTTTTAACTGCAATCTAGTAATATGTTTTGCTTTTAATTGAATACTAGAGTATCCAATAAAGATTTCCAGAGATAACAATCAAAGCTTCCATCTTGTTGGCAAACACAGAAAACTGGTGTGAACTCATGTCAATCTTTGACCGATAGCGTAACGTCCAAATGCAAATGTTTACGATGCAGAAAATGTGGATTATTTTTCAATTCTGTTCATCTTAGTGACATAAATCTATTACTTAATTCTTATCATCGTAAAAAAATATGGTTTTACACCAAATATATAAATTCAGAATATGAAAAACTCAAATGAACAATACCCTCCCCTGAAATGTCCACAAAATGGCGATCTCAAAACACTGTATTTGCTAATTATATATATATTTTTTTCTTTTAGTTTTGCAAGTACTCCATCAAGACTATTTATTTTATCTGTTGAAACAAGATTTTATAGCACAAATAACACAAATAACACAAATATCATTTTGAACATATTTAATGCAATTATAACAACATTTTATGTACTTCTGGTTGGAGTTGCTGAATATCTGAGAGTGACCCATAAACAAGTGTATATCTGAGAGTGACCCATAAACAAGTGTATATCTGAGAGTGACCCATAAACAAGTGTATATCTGAGAGTGACCCATAAACAAGTGTAACTAGAATTATCTCAGAAAGAAGCATAATCAAAAAGAAGCAGATTTTATCTGAAATTAAAAATTATGTTGTTTACATAGTATATATATATACATACAGACCAGTATAGGTCACGACCTATTAGAGCATGTGTAATCCATTTAATCCGTAAGTAGTTCACATTTATAAATCCCATAATTGCCAGTAAGGTAATACTGCAACAATGGTCCACTTAGTAGCTGAGACAGGCACAGTAGGTCAATAATACCTGTATTGTTAAAAGTGTTTGGTTAATGTATTGTGGTCAGTATTGTGGTCAGTGATCCATTTATTAATTTTTGACAGTTTAAAATAATGACCAGACAGTCTTCTACCATATGTATTCTATATAATGTACCCACCAGGTCTGTTGGGGGGAAAAAATAGAAGAATCAAGATACAATTTCGCGAGAAAAAAAAGTAAATAAAAAAAAGCATGCGCACACAAAACGGCATTTGCAGGGGCATGAGGTCATCAGTCTTCACTTGGCACGTTATTAGGCGATTTGAAAACAACAACACAACACAACACACACACTGATCCTGTCTCTGACTACTGGTTTAAAACGCTTCCAATGCATGGCATCAGTTCGCCGCAAAAAGATTTTGGTCAAAGATGTGAGAGTGTTAGAACCGATAAATGAACTTCACGCGACTTCCGGTTTATTAGACACTTCCGGTTCAATTCCTCAAATGATCAACAATTTTAATATTGAGTGAAAATTATTCATTCAGTAAAGCGAAGACATGATGTCAGTCATTAAAATGTACAAATTGTGATAAAGCAAGTTATAAATAATACAAATATAATACAAACATAAATTTTAAATAGTTCTCTATATAAATGACTAAACGGAAAAAATGCATGGTGCAGCTGACATGGTGGGTGGGGTTTGGCGATTTTAGTGATTTTTTCAAAATAAGTGCGATTATTACGGCAGTAAAAAACCTGGACCGATTTGCATTTTAAACTAAACTTTACCAGATTGTTAATATCAATGAAAGCTCAGACTATTATGAAAACCAGCCAGATTGGATCAGTAACAGCAGAGTTATGGCCCTTGAATTAACAAAAATTGCTATATTTTGTCTTGTCAACATTCTAGCGCCTCCATTTTTCATCCGATCTTTATCAAACTCTACTGTAAACTGTGTATTTATAAATAGGACATATACATTCCTCTACAAGGAATATTATTTAAATGTTTCAGAAAAAGCTCGTTAATTGTTATTTGCGGCAGAAAATACCTTTAATTGTTATTTGTGGTAGAAAATTCCTTTAATTGTGATATAGGCCAGAAAATTCCTTTTTTATATGTGGAAGAAAACATTTTAATTATTATATGCGGCAGAAAATCTATCTCTTAATTATATGCAGCTGATATCCCTTTTATTGTTATATACTGCAAAAAATCCCTTTAATTGTTTTAAGTGGCAGAAAATATATGTGCCAGAAAATCCCTTTAATTCTGAAAATTGCCTCGATTGTTATTATGAATTGTGTGACAGAAAATCACAATATGTTATATGTAGCAGAAAATTCCTTTAAAAATGTTATATTTGGCAGAAAATTTCTTTAAATATGTTTTTGTGGCAGAAATGTAGCATGCTGTGGACTAGAGGCTGTGTATGGTGTTGATATATAGTGTTGTATTTGGGCATAATTAAGATATAATGGCACATGAATTGTACAGTTGTATTAATTTTTGTCTCGTCTTTTCGAAGAAAAAATAGACATAGGTGTTGCTTTTCCCGGCGGCGGCTTTCAAGTCAAGTTTTGCGTTTAGGTAATTTTATCACAAACTGTATATACTAGACCTTTCAAACTTTGCTTATCTATCTTGGGTAGTACATCGCAACGTGACAAAGCAAATGTGGAAGGTACCTTGACCCTCCAAGCAAAGGGCAGATAACTTAATAATTTTTAGGTTCAACTTTTGCGTTTAGGTCACTTTTTCACAAACTGTATGCGCTAGACCTTTAAAACTTTGCTTATAGTTGTTTATTGAGTGATACATCGCAACGTGACAAAGCAAATGTGGAAGTGACCTTGACCCTCCAAGCAAAGGGCAGACAACTAATAATTTTTAGGTTCAACTTTTGCATTTAGGTCACTTTTTCACAAACTGTATGCACTAGACCTTTAAAACTTTGCTTATAGTTATTTCTTGAGTGGGACATCGCAATGTGACAAAGCATATGTGGATGTGACCTTGACTCTCCAAACAAAGGGCAGATAACCTTATAATTTTTACCTTCAACTTTGGCGTTTAGCTCACTTTTTCACAAACTGTACGCACTAAGACTTTTCAAACTTTGCTCTTGAGTGGTACATTGCAACGTGACCAAGCAAATGTGGAAGTTACCTTCACCATCCAAGGAAAGGGCAGATAACTTTAATTGTTACATTTACATCACTTTCTCAAAAACTATAATTATGCACTAGATGTTTTAAACCTAATTTATAGCTTAATCTTTGGAAGAAAAAATATTCTATTTTGTATTATTTGTAGTGCATCTTTTTGGACGCATGGATTTCATCTGTGACCTTGACCTACATTTTGAAGCTGACGATTTTTAGCTCTACTGGCCAAGGGCCTTCATTTTTCATCCGATCTTTACCAAACATTAACAGATTGTTAATATCAATGAAAGCTCGGACAAGTTCGAAAACCAGCCAGATCGGATCAGTAACAGCGGAGTTATGGCTCTAGATTTAGTTAAAAGTGCTATATTTTGCCTCAATAATATGATACGGCTTTCATTTTTCATCTGATCTTTACCAAACGTTTTTTGTGTTTAATTTTTTTTAAAATATATATAGAGCTAATGCCGTGGTGCGGCGTCCGTCGTCCGTCTGTCCGTCCGTCCGTCTGTCTGTCCGTCCGTAAACTTTTTTTGTAGCGACTACTCCTCTGTAACTACTTATTGGATTTTCATGAAACTTTACAGAAATGTTGCCTATGAAGTCTAGTTGATCCTAGCAAAAATTCATGTTGATGCGAAAGCCAAGATGGCCGCCAAATCTAAAAATAGGTTTTTAAAAAACAAGTTTGTAGCGACTTCTTCTTGAAAACTCTAAGTGATATTGATATGGGACTTTTTCTAAAATGATCAGCATGACATGATGTTGGTCCTTGTCAAAAATTGTTTTTGATTCGACGTTAAAGGGACACATGGCAATCTTGAGTTTTATTAAAACATTAAAATTTGCTCCTAGATTTACTTATTCTGCATCATTTTACTTTAAAACTGCTTGCATATAATTAAATAAAATATCATTATTTTACCATTTTTAGCTCTACTGGCCGAAGGCCAGCAGAGCTTATGGGATGGCGAGTTGTCCGTCGTCCGTCCGTCGTCCGTCTGTTAACTTTTGCCTTGTGAACACTCTAGTGCCTTCATTATTAAAAGAATCTTTACGAAACTTTGCCAGTGTCTTTATATCAATATAAGCTCGGACAAGTTCGAAAACCAGCTGGATCGGATAAATTTCACCGGAGTTATGGCCCTTGTTTTGTTGAAAAATGCCATATTAAGCCTTGTGAACAGTCTTGCACCTTCATTTATTATTTGATCTTTACCAAACTTGCATAGATTGTTAATATTAATGAAAGCTCGGACAAGTTCGAAAACCAGCCAAATCGGATGAGTACACACGGAGTTATAGCCCTTGTTTTTTCCGAAAATTGCTATTTTCTGCCTTGTGAACACTCTAGGGCCTTCAATATTAATTGGACCTTTACTTAACTTTGCCAGTGTCTTTATATCAATGAAAGCTCGGACAAGTTTGAAAACCGGCAAGATCGAAATAATTTCACCGGAGTTATGGCCCTTGTTTTGCTGAAAAATGCCATATTAAGCCTTGTGAACACTCTAGCACCTTCCTTTATTATTTGATCTTTACCAAACTTGCACAGATTGTTAATATCAATGAAAGCTTGGACAAGTTCGAAAACCAGCTAGATCGGACCATTAACAGCGGAGTTAAGGCCCTTGATTTTGTTAAAAATGCTATATTTTGCCTTGTTAATTCGATAGGGCCTTCATCTTTCATCTGATCTTACAAAACTTTACCTGATTGACAGCTCAGAACAATTTTGAAAACCAGCCAGATCGGACCAGTAACAGATAAGTTATTGCCCTTGATTTAGTTTAAAAATGCTATATTTTGCCTCATTAAGACGATAGGGTCTTCATCTTTCATCCAATCTTTACCAAACTTTACCAGATTGTTTATATAAATAAAAGCTTGGACAAGTTCGAAAACCAGCTAGATCGGACCATTAACAACGGAGTTAAGGCCCTTGATTTTGTTAAAAATGCTATATTTTGCCTTGTTAATTCGATAGGGCCTTCATCTTTCATCTGATCTTTACAAAACTTTACCTGATTGACAGCTCAGACAATTTTGAAAACCAGCCAGATCGGACCAGTAACAGATAAGTTATGGCCCTTGATTTAGTTAAAAATGCTTTATTTTGCCTCGTTAAGATGATAGGGCCTTCATTTTTCATACAATCTTTATGAAACTTTACTAGATCGTTAATATTAATAAAAGCTCGATCAAGTTCGAAAACCAGCCAGATCGGACTAGTAACAGTGAGTTACGGCCCTTGATTTAATTAAAAATCCTATATTTTGCCTCGTTAAGACGATAGGGCCTTCATCTTTCATCCGATCTTTAAGAAACTTTACCAGATTGTTAATATCAATGAAAGCTTGGACAAGTTCGAAAACCATCCAGATTGGTTGATTTACGTCGTAGTCATGGCCCTTGATTTTCTGAAATATGCTACATCTTGGCCTCATTAAGACGAAAGGGCCTTCATTTGGCCGGATTTCATTGAAACTATGCAGGGAAGATCAGTACCAAGCCTAGTTGTACATAGTCACTGTGTTCCAGTTGAATGATTTTGGCGGAGTTATAGCCCTTGAAAGGTTTTAATATTCAAACTTTGTTCTGACTAGTTCTCCTGAACCCCTGGCCGGATTAAACGAAACTTTTTAGGGATGATCGATTCTATATCTAGTTGTGCAAATCATCGCCGTGTTCCGGTTGAATGATTTTTGGCTGAGTTATGGCCCTTTAAAGGTTTTAAATACACAAACTTTGTCCTGACTAGTTCTCCTGAAACCCCTGACCGGATTTAAACTAAGCTTTTTTTAGGGATGATCAATTTCATGTCTAGTTGTGCAAATCATTGCCGTATTCCGGTTAAATGATTTTTTTGGCAGAATTATGACCCTTTAATGGTTTTAATACACAAACTTTGTCTGATCTACTTTTCCTGAACCCTTGCCTGATTTCAATGAAACTTTGCAGGGATGATCAGCACCAAGCCTAGTTGTGCATATCATCGTCACGTTCCGGTTTACTTATATTTGGCAGAGTTATGGCCCTTTAAAGGATTTTGATACCACAATTTTTTTCCCGGTTAGTTCTCCTAAACCCCTGGCTGTGATATAGACGAAACTTGACAAGGCATGATCAGTATCAAGCCTAGTTGTGCAGAGTTGTGACCCTTTTAAATGTATTAATACACCAAGCCTTTGTCCAGATTAGTCTCTTCTGAATTCTTTGCCAGATTTCAGCCAATCTTTGCGAGAATGATCAGTTACTAAACCTAGTTGCACCTGTCATTGCCATGTTCTGGTTGAATGATTTTTGAAAGACTTATGGCCCCTTACACATAAACTTTATCTTGAGCCAGATAGAGCGTCCACAGGCCCTCTTGGGCCTCTTGTTTTAAACTATATTGTTGGTGCAATGTTGGTGCAATATTATAAAAAGTTAGTATTATGTAAAAACAATTTGCTTTGAACTATTCTAACAATTAATATTAATGATTGAACAAATGCAAGTTAAGAGAAAAACTAACAGGACGCCGTGAGTTTTTAAATATTCAAGATTGCCATGTGTCCCTTTAAACATGGCTGCCAGCGGCCATCTTTGTTTACATAGAGTTATATAATGAAAACTTGTAGCGACTACTCCTCTGAAACTAATTGACGGATTTTCATGGAACTTCACAGGAATGTTGCTCTTGATGTCTTATTGATCCTAGCAAAAATTCAGGTCGGCCAGAAATTCGAGATGGCCGCCACTGCTAAAAATAGATTTTTAAAAAATAAGTTTGTAGCGACTACTTTTTGAAAACTATAAGTGATATTGATATGGGACTTTTTCTAAAATGATCAGCATGACATGATGTTGATCCTAGTCGAACACTATTTTGATTCAACGTTAAACATGGCTTGCCATGCAGTGGCCATCTTTGTTTACATAGAATTATATAGTAAAAACTTGTAGCGACTACTCCTCTGAAACTACTTGACGGATGTTCATAAACTTCACAGGAATGTTGCTCTTGATGTCTAGTTGCTCCTAGAAAAATTTCGGGCTGACCGGAAATTCAAAATGGCCGCCACGGCCAAAAATAGATTTAAAATAAATAAATTTGTAGTGACTACTACTTGAAAACTATAAGTGATATTGATATGGGACTTTTTCTAAAATGATCAGTATGACATGATGTTGATCCTTGTCAAAAATATTTGACTTTAAACATGGCCGCCAGCGGCCATCTTTGTTTACAGAGTTATATAATGAAAACTTGTGTCTTGCGACTACTCCTATGAAACAACTTGATGGATTTTCATGAAACTTCACAGGAATGTTGACCTAGCTATCAAAAATCTATCAGTAGAGCTTAAAGGTCATTGACCTCTTGTTTTAGTATGTTTTTTTTTTTGATTGATATTTTTTTTATTACATTTTTTTAGAACTGTTTTTATATTATTTATTTGATTTATTGATTGATTTTATTTTTGTTATGTGTGTGTGGGTGGTGGTGGGGAGGGTGGGGAGATTGTGGGGGGTTATTTTTTATTCTTTTATTTTTTTTAATTATTTTTTTTTCATATGTTAATGCATTGTTAGCAGGAAGCATTGTTATGGTGTCTAGTTGTGCCTATTACATTTTGTCCGGTTCGTTGACTTGATGGATTTACCGCCCCTTGACATTTTTACTTTTAAATTTCTTGTAGGCGCTACTCCTCCTAAACGCCTTATTGGATTTCGAAAAATCTTGGCAGGAAGCATCGGTAAGATGTCTAGTTGTGCATATCGCGTTTTTGTTCCAGTTCGCAGATTTATGACAGAGTTATGGCCCTTTGACATTTTTACTTTAAATTACTTGTCGGCGCTACTCCTCCTAAACGGCTTGTTGGATTTCTACAAAATTTCGCAGGAAGCCTCAGTATGATGTCTAGTTGTGCAAAGCGCGGTATATCAATGAAATCTTGGACAAATTCCAAAAATAGCTAGATTTTGTTAGTAATGACAGAGTTATGGCCCTTGATAACTGGGGCTGGACATGCCCCCGTTATCACGGGGGCTGGACATGCCCTCCCCCACCCCATCCAACACACACACAAATTAAAAATTATCCATGTCATACCAGACTTATTGCTCATGATTACCAGGTGAGCGATCTAAGGCCATCCTATCCCTGTTGTTTTTGCAATGTTTTAGAAGAACTACTGATGGGAATTTTATGTCGACAACCCTTAATATAAAAGCCGTTTTAGTCAGTAGAGTGTCCACAGGCCCTCTAGGGCCTCTTGTTTTTAATAGAATGCACTTAAATGTTTTTAGTTACTAAAATGTTTGCGAACTTTCGTTTAAGCATCATTGACCTTTTTATTTTTAAGTCCAGCCCCCGTTAGACGAGACATGTGAATCCGAGGATTTCTTGTTGACAATAATGTTTTGTTTTCATGCCTAACACTGGTAAGCATTAGCTATGGAAACAGTTAACTTTTGGCAATACATATGGTTATAAATGTGTTGCATGTATGTTATATAAGATGTCTTTTCAAGTATACAGTATTGTATGGGATATTTAAAAAAATATTCTCTTATTAGCTCTACTGATCAGAGATCAGCAGAGCTTATGCCGTGGTGCGGCGTCCGTCTGTCCGTCCGTCTGTCCGTCCGTCCGTTAACTTTTTTTTTGTAGCGACTACTCCTCTGAAACTACTGAATAGATTTTCATGAAACTTTACAGAAATGTTGCCCATGGAGTCTAGTTGATCCTAGCAAAAATTCATGTAGATGTGAAATCCAAGATGGCCGCCAAATCTAAAAATAGGTTTTTAAAAAACAAGTTTGTAGCGACTACTTCTTGAAAACTCTAAGGGATATTGCTATGGGACTTTTTCTAAAATGATCAGCATGACATGACATGATGTTGGTCCTTGTCGAAAATCGTTTTGATTCGACGTTAAACATGGCTGCAACAGGAATGTTGCTCTTGATGTCTTATTGATCCTAGCAAAATTTCAGGTCGGCCGGAAATTCAAGATGGCCGCTACGGCTAAAAATAGATTTTTAGCTCTACTGATCAGAGATCAGCAGAGCTTATGCCGTGGTGCGGCGTCCGTCGTCCGTCTGTCCGTCTGTCCGTAAACTTTTATTTGTAGCGACTTCACAGCTGAAACTACTAGATGGATATTCATGAAACTTTACAGAAATGTTGCCCATAAAGTCTAGTTGATCCTAGGAAAAATTCATGTTGATGTGAAATCCAAGATGGCAGCCAAAGCTAAAAATAGAGTTTTAAAATACAAGTTTGTAGCGACTTCTTCTTGAAAACTATAAGTGATATTGATATGGGACTTTTTCTAAAATGATCAGCATGACATGATGGTAATCCTAGTCAAAAATCGTTTTGATTCAACGTTAAACATGGCTGCCAGCGGCCATCTTTGTTTACATAGAGTTATATAGTAAAAACTTGTAGCGACTACTCCTCTGAAACTACTTGGCGGATTGTCATGAAACTTTACAGGAATGTTGCTCTTGATGTCTAATTGATTCTATCAAAATTTCAGGTCGGCCGGAAATTCAAGATGGTTGCCAAACAGCTAAAAATAGATTTTTAAAAAATAAGTTTGTAGCGACTACTTCTTGAAAACTATAAGTGATATTGATATGGGACTTTTTCTAAAATGATCAGCATGACATGATGTAGATCCTTGTGGGAAATTATTTTGATTCGACGTTAACCATGGCTGCCAGTGGCCATCTTTGGTTACATAGAGTTATATAGTAAAAACTTGTAGCGACTACTCCTCTCAAACTACTTGACGGATGTTCATGAAACTTCACAGGAATGTTGCTCTTGATGTCTAGTTGATCCCAGAAAAATTTCAGGTCGGCCGGAAATTCAAGATGGCCGCCACAGCTAAAAATAGATTTAAAATAAATAAGTTTGTAGCGACTACTTCTTCAAAACAATAAGAGATATTGATATGGGACTTTTTCTAAAATGATCAGTATGACATGATGTTGGTCCTTGTCGAAAATCGTTTTGATTTGACCTTAAACATGGCTGCTTTGTTTACATAGAGTTATATTATGAAAACTTGTAGCGACTACTTCTTTGAAACTACCTGACAGATTTTCATGAAACTTCACTGGAATGTTGCTCTTAATGTCTTATTGATCTTAGCAAAATTTCAGGTCGGCCGGAAATACAAGATGGCCGCCACGGTTAAAAATAGATTTTCAAAAAACAAGTCTGTGGCGACTACTTCCTGAAATCAAAATCAATCAGTAGAGCTTCAAGGTCATTGACCTCTTGTTAAAAAATAAGTTTGTAGCGACTACTTCTTGAAAACTATAAGAGATATTGATATGGGACTTTTTCTAAAATGATCAGCATGACATGATGGTTATCCGAGTCGAACATTATTTTGATTCGACGTTAAACATGGCTGCCATTGGCCATCTTTGTTTACATAGAGTTATATAATGATAACTTGTAGCGACTACTCCTCTGAAAATACTTGACGGATTTTCATGAAACTTCACACGAATGTTGCTCTTGATGTCTTATTGATCTTAGCAAAATTTCAGGTCGGCCGGAAATTCAAGACGGCCGCCATGGCTAAAAATAGATTTTTAAAAAATAAGTTTGTAGCGACTACTTCTTGAAAACTATAAGAGATATTGATATGGGACTTTTTCTAAAATGATCAGCATGACATGATGGTTATCCGAGTCGAACATTATTTTGATTCAATGTTAAACATGGCTGTCAGTGGCCATCTTTGTTTACATAGAGTTATATAATGAAAACTTGTAGCGACTACTCCTCTGAAACTACTTGACGGATTTTCATGAAACTTCACAGGAATGTTGCTCTTGATGTCTAATTGATCCTAGCAAAATTTCAGGTCGGCCGGAAATTCAAGATGGCCACCACGGCTAAAAATAGATTTTCAAAAAAACAGTTTGTAGCGACTACTTCCTGAAATCAAAATCAATCAGTAGAGCTTCAAGGTCATTGACCTCTTGTTTTATAAAGGGGCTTAGTACCCAGGCGGAATGAACGGTTTAAAACCATGAACTGCCATGGTAGTTCATGAATTACCATGGTAGTTCAAGGTCAGGAGATCATGGTAGACCATGTTTTGGTAAATGGTACTTGATGGTCCTTGACCCTGGTCTCTTACGATGGTAGTTCATGGTCTCTGACCATGGTGAACCATGGTCTTTGGTAGACCATGGTCAGAGACCATAAACTATCATGGTCAGAGACCATGTTACTACAATGATACCCCATGAAATACCATGGTTAACCATGAACTACCATCGTCTGTTAACCATGAACTACCATGGTAGACGATGGTAGTTCATGGTCTCTGACCATGTTCAACCATGGTCTTTGGTAGACCATGGTCAGAGACCATGGACTACCATGGTCAAACACCATGACATATCGAAGACATCCACTTGACATAATCATAGATTTTTTCATTTATCCATTTACTACTCATTGTACTATACATTTTGGGTATAGACATTTTCATTTTATTTCAACAGTAATATCAGTAAAATAAGTGTGCACAATTTCAGTAAGATAATTTCTTAATGCATCATTTAAACATCATGGACTTCATTAATAAATATTAAATGAGATTAAGCAAAATCCATTATTTAACTAACTCAAATAAAAAAGCTCACATATTAAATACACTGTTGGCATTTTATGTTATGCAGTTAGAATATGAGCTTACAGTGTCAAATTGACCAATTGAATCTATTCACATTTGTGAAAAATGCTGTTTGTGACAGACATATGAGGCTGAGCATAGCTATCTTTATGATACTAATACATTGAACGGTTCACTTATCAGAGAAAATGAAGATTATCGGTATAAAATATAATTAATTATCTGAAAAATTTAAAAGAATGTTTTGCATATTAAATTTTTATTTTGCACCAATTATATATTAAAACCTATGGTGAAATTTCAAAGAAACTTGAAGGTTTCGACTATCTTTTATATTGCTGTTCCAAGATTACTGTTTATTTCTTTATATGCCAGCAGGTGTAAAGTCAAAATGTTAAACTAGATAATTGAAATGATGACTACTTCAAGATTCCGTGCCCGAGTGGTTAGAGTCTCTGACTTGAAATCACTTGCCACTCCCCGCTGTGGGTTTGAACCGTCATGGGACCGGGCATCTTTATGTGAGGAATCTATCGAGATAGCTTGCGGAACGTCGGTGCATCTACCCACCCTGCGCGGAGGTGCACCTGGGTCTTCCTCCACCAATGGAAGCTGGAAAGTCTCCATATGACCATAGCTTCCTCTGCTGTCCCCATACCTACTCCTACACCCCGTATACAGATACAGCGCAGTACCATGTAATTCAGTCGTATCTAAAACAACGTCTAAAACTGATATTTTAAAGTGCATGATATTATCTTTCAGTACCAACGCCAATACCAACAATTACAGTGGCCCCGTGTGTAGACCTACAAAACAACTGTTGGGCATATGGCTTCAACTACATATGTCGACAAGGCGAAAAAAATACCTGGGCTCACGTTAACTGTGCTACATACTGCGACTACTGTCGAGGTACATATTGTTTCAATTTAAATTAAATTTTTTAATATGTTTTTTTTTTGATTGATTTATTTTTTATTACATTTTTAGCTCTTCGGCCAGTAGAGCTTATGGGATGCCAAGTTGTCCGTCGTCCGTCCGTCGTCCGTTTTCCGTCGTCGGCGTTTACATTTGGCTCGTTAAGACGATAGGGCCTTCATTTTTAATCCGATCTTTACCAAACATTAACAGGTTGTTAATATCAATGAAAGCTCAGATGAGTTTGAAAACCAGCCAGATCGTACAAGTAACAGCGGAGTTATGGCCCTTGATTTAAAAATGATATATTGCTATATTTTGCATCGTTAAGACGATAGGGCCTTCATTTTTCATCCTATCTTTACCAAACTTTACCACATTGTTTATATCAATGAAACCTCGGACAAATTTGAAAACCAGCCGTATCAGAGCAGTAACAGCAGAGTTATGGTCCTTGATTTAGTTAAAAATGCTATATTGTTATATTTTGCCTCGTTAAGACGATAGGGCCTTCGTTTTTCATCCTATCTTTACCAAACTTTACCACAATGTTAATATCAATAAAAGATCGGAAAAGTTTGAAAACCAGACATATCATACTCGTAACAGCGGAGTTATGGCCCTTGATTTAGTTAAAAATGCTATATTTTGCATCGTTAAGACGATAGAGGCTTCATTGTTCATCCGATCTTTACCAATCTTTATCAGATTGTTAATGTTGTTGAAAGATCGAACAGTTTTGAAAACTAGCCATATCGGACCAGTAACAGCGGAGTTATGGCCCTTGATTTTGTTAAAAATGCTATATTTTGCCTCGTTAAGACGATAGGGGCTTCATTTTTCATCCGATCTTTACCAAACTTTACCAGATTGTTAGTATTAATGAAAGCTCGGACAAGTTTGAAAACCAGCCAGAACGAACTAGTAACATCGGAGTTATGGCCCTTGACTTAGTTAAAAATGCTATATGCCTCGTTAAGACGATAGGGCCTTCATTTTTCATCCGATCTTTACCAAACTTTACCAGATTGTTAATATCAATAAAAGCTCGGACAAGTTCGAAAACCAGCCAGATCGAACCAGTAACAGCGGAGTAAAGGCCCTTGACTTAGTTAAAAATGCTATATATTGCCTCGTTAAGACTATAGGGCCTTCATTTTTCATACGATCATTACCAAACTTTACCAGATGGTTAATATCAATAAAAGCTCGGACAAGTTTAAAAACCAGCCAGGTCGGACCAATAACAGCGGAGTTATGGCCGTTGGTTTAGTTTAAAATGCAATATTTTGCCTTTTTAAGACGATAGGGCCTTCAATTTTCATCCGATCTTTACCAAACTGTACCAGTTTGTTTCTATCAATGAAAGCATGGACAAGTTCGAAAACCAGCCAGTTCGGACCAGCAACAGCAGAGTTAAAGCCCTTAATTTAGTTAATAATTCTATATTTTGCCTCGTTGAGACGATAGGGCCATTTTCATCCGATCTTTACCAAACTGTACCAGTTTGCTTCTATCAATGAAAGCATGGACAAGTTCGAAAACCAGCCAGTTCGGACCAGCAACAGCAGAGTTAAAGCCCTTAATTTAGTTAATAATTCTATATTTTGCCTCGTTGAGACGATAGGGCCTTTTTTTTTCATCCGATCTTTACCAAACTTTAACGCCTTGTTAATATCAATGAAAGCTCGGATAAGTTTAAAAACCAGCCAGATCAGACAAGTAAAAGCAGAGTTATGGCCCTTAATTTAGTTAAAAAGGCTATATTTTGCCTCGTTAAGACGATAGGGTCTTCATTTTTCATCCGATCTTTACCAAACATTACCAGATTGTTAATATCAATGAAAGCTTGGACAAGTTCGAAAACCAGCCAGATCGGACAAGCAACAGTGGAGTTATGGCCCTTGATTTAGTTGAAAAAGGGTATATTACGATAGGATCTTGATTTTTCGTCCGATCTTTACCAAACTTTACCAGATTGTTAATATAAATGAAAGCTCGGACAAGTTTGAAAACCAACCAGATTGGACCAGTAACAGCGGAGTTATGGCCCTTGATTTAGTTAAATATGCTATATTTTTCCTCGTTAATACTATGATAGGGCCTTCATTTTTCATCCGATCTTTACCAAACTTTACCAGATTGTTACTTTCAATGAAAGCTCCAACAAGTTTCAAAACAGCCAGATTGGACCATTTACACCGGAGTTATGGCCCTTGATTTTCTGAAATATGCTATGTTTTGGCCTCATTAAGAAGAAAGGGCCTTCATTTGGCCAGATTTCAGTGAAACTTTTCAAGGATGATCAGTACCAAGCCTAGTTGTACATATCTTCACCGTGTTCCAGTTTAATTATTTTGGTGGAGTCCCTTTAAAGGTTTTGATACACAAACTTTGTCTGGACTAGTTCTCCTGAACGCCTCCCCACATTTCAACGAAACTTTACAGAGATGATCAGCAGTAAGCATAGTTGTGCATATCATCGTGGCATTCTGGTTAACAGATTTTTGGTGGAGTTATGGCCCTTTAAAAACTTTTGATACACAAACATTTTCGGGGCTAGTTCTCCTGAACCCCTGACTGGATTTTAACGAAACTTGACAAGGATGATCAGTATCAAGCCTAGTTGTGCATATCGTCGCCATATTCGTGTTGAATTATTTTTGGCAGAGTTATGGCCCTTTAAAGGTTTTAATAGCCGAACGTTGTCCAGATTAGTCTCTTCTGAATTCCTTTCTGGATTTCAAAGAATCTTGATAGGGATGATCAGTACCAAGCCTAGTTGCGTATATCATCACCATGTTCTGGTTGAACGATATTTCAAAGAGTTATGGCCCCTTATACATAAAATTTATCTAGAGCCAGTAGAGCATCCACAGGCCCTCTTGGGCCTCTTGTTATTAGATTTTTTTTTAGATTTTTTATTTAATTTATTGATTGAATGTTTTTTTCTGTTATGTTATGTGTGTGTGGTGTGTGGTGTGTGGTGTGTGAGGGCGTGGTGTGTGTGGGGGGGGGGGGGGGGGGGGGGGAGAGATTGTTGGGGTTATTTATTTATTTAAAAAAAAAAGAAAAGTTTTTTTCATATGTTAAAAGCATTTATGATTTCTAGCTGTGCCTATTGCATTTTTTCCGGTTCATTGACTGTGGATGAAAAAGTTACAGACACCTTACCCACTCGACCTTAATGACAATATTTATCAAGAAGGAAATATTTCTAAAGATCTTAATATTGACATTTTTGCTATATTTTCTATTCGAAAGCGTAAATCTAGGTCTCATGGTCTTAGGCATAATGGTAACATCAAACGTAAATCGCGTGTAATTATTTCTGTTGCTGATTTACATACTATTTTTAAACAGTCTGGAAAGCACTCTATGCTTTCACGGCTTACATGTTTGTCCATTTCTTCACTAAAGTTGATTGACGAGGAAGCCGACAAAATTTTCATTTGTACAGATCCCTTGTATAAGACTGCTTCCATAGTTCAAAGCTACACACAACATGTTCTCCGACCCCATATTGACCAGGAGTCTGATCACATCAGCCATTTTCTAAAACTATTAATAGAGGTATTGATTTCATTGACATGCTTAGTATTTTTCGGGATACTCATGTAGTTGATTCTATCCCAAAATATTTCAAAAATTCTGAAAGTCCTGTAATTTGTTATTACAGTCAATTTCGGTTATTTGCATAGCCCATTTGTCAAGAAAATATATGCGATTAACCGGAGTATTCGAATAACCGAAATTGAACATTTTGTACATGTAGCGGTGCACGTTTCTACTTTCGTTTTACTGTTCTGTTAATACTTACATAGAAACTCCATAAAAGCGAGTTAATTCTATGTTAGATGTTTGATAGGATTATTATTGTGCATATCCATTTTGTATTTAATGTTATTTGATAGATTTTATGCAATATTTATGCATACTTGTTTTCTTTCAGTCTGCGTCGCTTTGCTATTGTTTGTTGTGTGAATTACACAG
>JAWPHD010019930.1:0-33696 GCA_037043455.1 Cyrtodaria siliqua | reverse complement strand
GACTCTAATCAACGCGGTTTTTGAGCAACAATATATCCCGGTTTGTCTTAAACTCGGGGTTGTGTCCCCTGTTTTTAAAAATAAGGGTCATCCCTCGGAAGCTACTAACTACCGAGGCATTACCGTCCTGCCAGTTATCTGCAAGATTATAGAACCATCATTCGAAACAGGATACAAACACATATTTTATCAGTGCAAAACAGCTCACAGAGAGGGTTCACCGCAGGTTCCTCTCCACTAAATGCAGCATATCTTCTAGAACAGTTTTATAGAGAGTGCACAGATCAGAAAAAGACGGCCAATGTAATCATGCTTGACGCGAAGCTGCATTTGACGTCGTCTGCCACTCGCACCTCCTAAGGTGTATCATGCCGGGGTCAACGACGGGCACTGGTCCCTGATCAAGTCGCTACATGAACACGCGTCAAGTGTGGTGAAGATGGCCGGTTCTACAAGTCGACCCTTCAACATATATCAAGGAGTCCGGCAGGGTGGAATTCTTTCTACCGACCTCTATAAACTTGATATCAATCCACTACTTAACCAATATACTGACTGTGGCCTGGAGCTAGGATTGGAACGATATTGATTAACAACTGTGCCTGCGCTGATGACGTTTGCATTATGTCCATATCTCCTGAAAACACACAAATATTAGTAAATATGGCACACACATTTGCTACTGAAAGAAAGATACATGTTGCAACCGAAGAAAACTGTGTCGGTTAGGGTTAGACCTACCAATTCTGCAAAAGTTAAAACTAACGAGTTCCAGTTAGGAGGGAATGTCCTTGCTGACGTTGAATCTGCTATGCATTTGGGAATAAACAGAACTGGATCAATTAAGGAAACCGCCGTAGTTAACGTTGATAGCAATATCACCAAGGCCAGAAGAGCGCTATACAGCCTATTAGGGGCAGGGTTGCACGGGCAGAACGGATTAGATCCGGCGACTTCTCTGAAATTATATAATGTTTATATTTACCGATTTTAACTTATGGACTCGAAATAATTTTACCAAATACGAAGCTCATAGATAAACTTGAACTCTTTCACAAAAAGACTCTCAAGCAAGTATTGTCACTCCCTGGTAATGTTGCAGACCCCTGTGTGTATATCTTGTCCGGTCTGTTACCAGTGCAGGCCATAGTGGATCTGAAAATATTGACTTTTTTTAACAACATTTGTAATCAGAATGAAAATAGTCTAGAAAGGCAGATCTTTATCAGACAATTTAATGTTAAACGCTGGGATTCTAAGGCGTGGGCGAAACACATTCAGCCAATACTCACCAAATATGAATTGGGAGATGTCGAAACATATATTGAAAATGCACTGAGCAAACTATGTTGGAAAAGGAATATACACGCGGTGGTGGTAAACAAGTGGAAGAATAAGCTAGAACGACAAGCTGCGTTATACTCATCACTAAAATACATGAACTGCACATTCAGGCAGGGAAAACTACACCCTATACTACAAGTTAAATGCGAATCAACCCGTGAGGCAACCAGACTGCCTGCACGTCTACGTGTCCTGTCCGGGACTTACAACCTTCAGGTGAACAGAGCGAGATTCAATCAGAATGCTGTCAGCCCTCTGTGCCCACTGTGTGGAACTGAGGATGAAACGCTTGAACACTTCTTGCTGAGATGCATCAACCTACAGACAGTGCGGGACCCTATACTAGCTAACATTTATGACATTTTGAGAGAACACGACGTTACATGTGTTATGAACTCAGAAGATCTCGTGAAACTCATTGCTGACTTCTCGCATATATTGCCGAGTTACCTACATAATGACACCTGTGGGCATGAGATCGAATTTCACGCAAGAAGACTGATTTGCAATCTGCATTCGATGAGATATAGACTATTTAAAGGAATAAGATAGAGCCTTCCTGTGTGGTCACTTGCTATTAATACGTGATCTTAGTAAACATTATTAGAAACAAACAAGAAGAGAACAGTTTTAACATAGTTTTTAATACCGGTAGTGTAAAGCGTAAATAGACTATTCAGTGGTGGTGGATATACGTGTACAGTGATATTAGATACAGAAGAAGTAACCTAGCAGTACCACTGCTGGGTTTCGCCATTTCTGGCGGTGAAGAATATAACAACAACAACAACAACTACCGGTGTTTGCGTTAGAACAGCTTAAAGCGTGACAACGACGATTTACCGTCAAAATCGAGATGCATAGATTAGCAATTATCCTTTTTTTTTTTCTTTTTTTTTTCTCCCGTTACCGTAAAGTTCGCTTGCGCTCGAAGTGCCTTCGGCACTTCTCGCTAGCTGTGCTCGCTAATATGAACTAAGGTAAAACCTTGAGGCGAGCACAGAAAATGTGAAAGTAAATTTTTAACTGATAAAACTCAATGAAAGAACAATACAATTGAAAGCAACACAATAATAAGGTCCTTTCAGGGGTTTTGGGGAAAATGGCCATTTGTATTTGGTGAACAAGGGAACAATGGCTGTTAACAATGGCTGTTATTTTCAGTGGAAAAGAGAACATCGACACATATTTTTAGGTTAGGGAACAATGAACATGACTTTACAGGAAATAAAATTCAAACATCTAGTTTTAATATTAAAAAAAAAATCACAAAAAGTTAACATTTCAAACAATATTTTTGTGATGACAGTGTACTGTAGGCCAGAATAAATTTTGGGGAACATTTGCAAATCTTTTAAACATTAAAAATTCTTTTAGAGAACAGGGGAACATTGGACAGGACAAATAATTTTATGGAACAAAGCAAATTAGTTGTGGGGAACAAGGGAGCACTGACTCATATTTTCAGGGAACAAAGGAAGATGTACCCCTTCCATCCTCCTGGGGGCCTCAATAATAATAAGAAGAATGAATAAATCATTAAACAAGACGCCCAAGAGGGCCTGTGGACGCTCTACTGGCTAATATGGCTCTTATAACATCAATGAAGCGAGTGACTAACATCTTAAAGAGGCAAAATATAGACTTTTTAACTAAATCAAGAGCTATAACTCTGCCATTACTGGTCCGATCTGGCTGGTTTTCGAACTTGGCCAGTAGAGACAATAAAAATAAAAAATAAATAAAAAAAAAACATAAAAAAAAATAAATAAATTAAAAATAAATAAATAATAATATAAAAAAGAAAGTTGTAAAATCTGGTAAAGTTTGGCAAAGATCAGATGAAAAATGAAGGCCCTATCGTATGACGAGGCAAATTATTGCATTTTTTAACAAAATAAAGGGAAATAACTTCGCTGTTACTGGTCCGATCTGACAAGTTTTCGAACCTGACCGAGCTTTCGTTGACATTAACAATCTGATAAAGCTTGGTAAAGATCGGATGAAAAATGAAGGCCCTACCGTCTTAACAAGACAAAATATAGCATTTTGAACTAAATCAAGGGCCATAACTCCGCTGATACTGGTCCGATATGAATGGTTTTCGAACTTGTCCAAGCTTTCATTGATATTAACAATCTGATAAAGTTTGGTAAGGATCGGAACAACGAAGCCCCTATCGTCTTAACGAGGCAAAATATAGCATTTTTAACTAAATAAAGGGCCATAACTCCGCTGTTACTAGTACGATATGGCTGGTTTTCGAACTTGTCCGAGCTTTCATTGATATTAACAATCTGATAGTGTTTGGTAAAGATCGAATGAACAATGAAGCCCCTATCGTCTTAACGAGGCAAAATATATAATTTTTACCTAATCAAGGACCATAACTTCGCTGTTACTGGTCCGATAAGGCTGGTTTTCAAACTTGTTCGAGCTTTCAATGACATTAACAATCTGATAAAGTTTGTTAAAGATAGGATGAACAATGAAGCCCCTATCGTATTAACGAGGCAAAATATAGCATTTTTAACTAAATCAAGGGCCATAACTCCGATACTAGTCCGATATGGCTGGTTTTCGAACTTGTCCGAGCTTTCATTGATATTAACAATGTGGTAAATCTTGGTAAAGATAAGATGAAAAACGAAGGCCCTATCGTCTTAACGAGGCAAAATATAGCAATATAGCGTTTTTAACTAAATCAAGGACCATAACTCCGCTCTTACTGGTCCGATTTGGCTGGTTTTCAAACTTGTCCGAGCTTTCATTGATATTAACAATGTGGTAAAGTTTGGTAAAGATAGGATGAAAAATGAAGGCCCTATCGTCTTAACGAAGCAAAATATAGCAATATGTTTTTAACTAAATCAAGGGCCATAACTCCGTTGTAACTTGTTCGATCTGGCTGGTTTTCGAACTCATCCGATCTTTCATTGATATTAACAACCTGTTAAAGTTTGGTAAAGATCGGATGAAAAATTAAGGTCCTATTGTCTTAACCAGACAAGTGTTAACGACGGACGGACGACGGACGACGGACAACTCAGCATCCCATAAGCTCTGCTGGCCTTCGGCCAGTAGAGCTAAAAAAACTCATTGCACACTTTCTTTCACAACTGAGCTGTATACACTTTCTTTTGCAACTCAGTATATTTAGATAAAAACGTTTTAGACTAGCTTGAAAGAAACTAAACTGCCAAATTCAGCATTTACCTCACTGCTTCAAGTATACACTGTCGTGATATAACTAAACTGAAAGATTGTTAACTTTAAACATATACATACATTGTTCCAATTGCTTTTTTACATTTTTTTTCTTTTTGCCAGAAATGTTGATATTTTCTATGTTATTATTTATTACTAAATATATGCAAACTGTGACCTGTGTATTTAGCCGATAACAGTAAATATGATTCACAAATAGATGAGAGATAGGGATAATTGTTTTAATTTTAACACCACAGTCCATCTGTCCTGATCTTACCTTGAATAAGAACCGTCTGTACAAGATGGCAAGTTGCATTCACTTCAGTGTATGGGTTTGAAGAAATCCAATGTGTGTGTGACTGACCCAATGGGCCACTCCTAAAAGATGTTAGTGTCACCATCCAATGCTGGTTGTAAATGCCTGACAGAATAATGCAACTATCAGTCACAGACAACCATTTAAATATAAACAAAGGATAGATGACTCTTTTCTTGAAGATGTTCAGTGTGATGCAGCCCTTCTGTAGTGTAAATCTCATTTTTGCTTTTCACCGAAGAAGCAGTTCCAGTACATCCTGGTGTTTCATCTCTGTTCTGGTCTGTTGTGTTCCGGTGAATCGTACCACTGGTCCATAATTAAGTCATAAAACAAATACAAACAATTCCGGTTTTTAAATTCTATAATGAGGTCATTTTTACCATACCACAGATATGACTTACAAATCACTATCTGAGTCAAATAAATGAGAACCAGACTATCCACCATATTTTAAACGATAGGACACCCACCTGTATGGGCACAATAGAATCTGGACTTATGATTGTGTTTAGTGTAATGTATCTATCTACAGTCTATAGTGCTGCCACACTGGAATACCACACCGTGGTACACACACGTGTGTGTGTTTTGTAGGTCAGTCGGTGTGTGTGCGAGTGTGTGGGGGAAGGTATTTTTAAATGAACAAATTTAGGGGGTGAGGACCAAGCCAGCAATCCTATATCTAGCCTTCATCGACCCCATATTTTTTTTTATAGGACCAGTATCGCAAACGATATCGGCCTGAGATCGACCCAGGGCCGTCGATCTGTTTTGGGGGACTGCGACCCATACCCTTGGGTGGGGGAATTTTTGCATGCTTTTACAGGAAAGGGGGAATTATTTTGTGGCCATAATTTTGATTATAATCATTGTTTTAAATAGTCTACATGTTTTATTTGTATTAAATACAGTTCGTACTCAATATTTTACGAACCAGAAGCTTTTTTTAATTTATTTTTTTGGTTTCAGGGGGGAATTTTGAGTCTGAAATGGGGGACAAAAACATACTTTTTGGAGGGGGAATGCGTCCGGTTACCGGACGCAATATCGGCAGATCGACGGTCCTGTCGGCTACACATCAGTCCAATATCGGGTAAATATCGTTTTAGTTTACTATCCATCATCGGTCAGACAAACTTTTAGTTTACTATCCATCTTCGGTCCAATATCAGTTAGTTATCTATCCAATATGTATCCGATATAGTTCCGACCGAAGTGGGCCTATTATGACAGATAAACATCGAATTTGTTCTATTGTCACCATCCAGCTAGCACAGTATGTAGCTAGAGCATCGGATTACCAAACCAAAATACATGTATATGTTTCGCAACATACAAGGTTATCGGGCGTTTTACTCCGTACAATTTTTTTTATCAAATCAATTTAATTAATACTGACTAGTAGTCTACCTTATATATATCTTTTTGTAGGTGCTTATCTCAATTAGCTTGACTGAAAAAAATATTCATTAGCAATAAATAAAACTCTTGTGAATGTAGTTAGCATCATTTTGCAATGTAAAAAATGACATTTACGAGGAATATCTGTTCACATTAACAACAAATATACAATACTCAGGGATTTACGGGACGCGATTTTCTGCGTCAAATACGCATAAAATGTCGAACCAGGACCCGTAAAATTATCGAATCCGCGTCCCTTGGGACGCACGATGTTTCGTGGTTGTGCATGCAAAGGCCGACAAATGCAGTGTTAGGCATAAACTACTATATTTGTAAGAGTTGTCTTTCTTTACTAATTTGACCAATCGTAGGCTCGCCCACCTGCAATCGTGAACACTCGGCCAATCCCGTCATTCTTCGGGATCCCGCGAAGCAGTGTACGAGATGTTGCGAATGGCCCACCTGCTGTATGGAGATTTTATGGAGAAATAGTTTTGAACAAGTTGTTAGAACGTTGCCTGATGGCTCAGAAAGAATATTGTTAGAACGTTGCCTGATGGCTCAGAAAGAATACAATGTATCGAACTTGGTACAATGAAGAGTAATCTAAAAAAAAACACATGATCTCCGTGTACTTTCCATGTAAAGGCTATGCTACGAGTAAAGATGACTTCTGCGAATGTGTAGATGAGCTAAATGAAATCATATTGAAATACATAAACACCCATTCTATTGTGATTGGAACTGACCTAAATGAGGATTGAATAAGGAAGATAACGGTCACAGAAGACTGAAACTCCAGAGACTTATTTTTGGATTTTAAACTTCATTACGAGTGCGTGGGGCCAACGTTTGTACATCCGAACGGTAGCTGCAAGTCGGAGATAGATTATTTCTTCATCTGTGGGAAAACTGAAAACATTATAGGGAGTAAAACTATTGTGGATACGATTACGAACGTTTCTGACCACTATCCAATCTCTATAACTGTAAAATGCAACCTAGTACATGCTAAGACAGATGGCACAAACTCTAGTAGAGCTGCAATATCTCGGATTAAATGGGATAATATAGATAAGGAAAGCTATCGACGAGGAGTCACCACAAGTCTGAAGGACACGCACTTTAACTCTTGTGATTTGCGTACTGCTGAGGATGTTACACTCGCGTTGAATATATTACAGATGTTATGTTTAGCGCTAGCACTGCTCTTACTAAAACGAAAAAGAACTCTAGTAGGGCCTCAAAACCAAAACTGAAAGTTTGGAACATTACCATATCTAAATCGCTGAAGAATTTGCGATTGGCACATAGAAATTGGGCAAAAGCAGGGAAGGTTATAGACCAAGATGACAAACTATATAATGTAAAGAAACAGTGTAAAACTGAATTTAGAAGGCATTGCAGAATTGCGGTTGCAAGGAGTCTCTCTGCTGATAGGGATGAAATCATGTCCACTAGGGATACCAAACTATTCTACAAATTGATTAACCGACAACGAGGCACTAGCAGAAATATGATTGACGATTTATACGTAGGAGAGTCCTGCTTTACGAGCCAAGAAGGTATACTTGATGGATTTAAAGCTCATTTTGAGAACCTAGCCAAAGAAACAAACAATAACGTGTTTGACAGTGAATACCATGAAATGGCTGAAAACGAGGTAAAAATAATGGAATCTATGATCAAACCATGCAGCCCAAAGATAGTAATTATTGAGGAAGTCAAAACGGCCTTGAAAACTATTCACAGAGGTAAATCTCCTGATATATATGGATTAAACATTGAACACATTGTGTATGGTGGTGATCTGCTATTGAATGAAATATTGACTCTAATCAACGCGGTTTTTGAGCAACAATATATCCCGGTTTGTCTTAAACTCGGGGTTGTGTCCCCTGTTTTTAAAAATAAGGGTCATCCCTCGGAAGCTACTAACTACCGAGGCATTACCGTCCTGCCAGTTATCTGCAAGATTATAGAAACCATCATTCGAAACAGGATACAAACACATATTTTATCAGTGCAAAACAGCTCACAGAGAGGGTTCACCGCAGGTTCCTCTCCACTAAATGCAGCATATCTTCTAGAACAGTTTTATAGAGAGTGCACAGATCAGAAAAAGACGGCCAATGTAATCATGCTTGACGCGAAGCTGCATTTGACGTCGTCTGCCACTCGCACCTCCTAAGGAGACTGTATCATGCCGGGGTCAACGACGGGCACTGGTCCCTGATCAAGTCGCTACATGAACACGCGTCAAGTGTGGTGAAGATGGCCGGTTCTACAAGTCGACCCTTCAACATATATCAAGGAGTCCGGCAGGGTGGAATTCTTTCTACCGACCTCTATAAACTTGATATCAATCCACTACTTAACCAATATACTGACTGTGGCCTGGGAGCTAGGATTGGAACGATATTGATTAACAACTGTGCCTGCGCTGATGACGTTTGCATTATGTCCATATCTCCTGAAAACACACAAATATTAGTAAATATGGCACACACATTTGCTACTGAAGAAAGATACATGTTGCAACCGAAGAAAACTGTGTCGGTTAGGGTTAGACCTACCAATTCTGCAAAAGTTAAAACTAACGAGTTCCAGTTAGGAGGGAATGTCCTTGCTGACGTTGAATCTGCTATGCATTTGGGAATAAACAGAACTGGATCAATTAAGGAAACCGCCGTAGTTAACGTTGATAGCAATATCACCAAGGCCAGAAGAGCGCTATACAGCCTATTAGGGGCAGGGTTGCACGGGCAGAACGGATTAGATCCGGCGACTTCTCTGAAATTATATAATGTTTATATTTTACCGATTTTAACTTATGGATTCGAAATAATTTTACCAAATACGAAGCTCATAGATAAACTTGAACTCTTTCACAAAAAGACTCTCAAGCAAGTATTGTCACTCCCTGGTAATGTTGCAGACCCCTGTGTGTATATCTTGTCCGGTCTGTTACCAGTGCAGGCCATAGTGGATCTGAAAATATTGACTTTTTTTAACAACATTTGTAATCAGAATGAAAATAGTCTAGAAAGGCAGATCTTTATCAGACAATTTAATGTTAAACGCTGGGATTCTAAGGCGTGGGCGAAACACATTCAGCCAATACTCACCAAATATGAATTGGGAGATGTCGAAACATATATTGAAAATGCACTGAGCAAACTATGTTGGAAAAGGAATATACACGCGGTGGTGGTAAACAAGTGGAAGAATAAGCTAGAACGACAAGCTGCGTTATACTCATCACTAAAATACATGAACTGCACATTCAGGCAGGGAAAACTACACCCTATACTACAAGTTAAATGCGAATCAACCCGTGAGGCAACCAGACTGCCTGCACGTCTACGTGTCCTGTCCGGGACTTACAACCTTCAGGTGAACAGAGCGAGATTCAATCAGAATGCTGTCAGCCCTCTGTGCCCACTGTGTGGAACTGAGGATGAAACGCTTGAACACTTCTTGCTGAGATGCATCAACCTACAGACAGTGCGGGACCCTATACTAGCTAACATTTATGACATTTTGAGAGAACACGACGTTACATGTGTTATGAACTCAGAAGATCTCGTGAAACTCATTGCTGACTTCTCGCATATATTGCCGAGTTACCTACATAATGACACCTGTGGGCATGAGATCGAATTTCACGCAAGAAGACTGATTTGCAATCTGCATTCGATGAGATATAGACTATTTAAAGGAATAAGATAGAGCCTTCCTGTGTGGTCACTTGCTATTAATACGTGATCTTAGTAAACATTATTAGAAACAAACAAGAAGAGAACAGTTTTAACATAGTTTTTAATACCGGTAGTGTAAAGCGTAAATAGACTATTCAGTGGTGGTGGATATACGTGTACAGTGATATTAGATACAGAAGAAGTAACCTAGCAGTACCACTGCTGGGTTTCGCCATTTCTGGCGGTGAAGAATATAACAACAACAACAACAACTACCGGTGTTTGCGTTAGAACAGCTTAAAGCGTGACAACGACGATTTACCGTCAAAATCGAGATGCATAGATTAGCAATTATCCTTTTTTTTTTTCTTTTTTTTTTCTCCCGTTACCGTAAAGTTCGCTTGCGCTCGAAGTGCCTTCGGCACTTCTCGCTAGCTGTGCTCGCTAATATGAACTAAGGTAAAACCTTGAGGCGAGCACAGAAAATGTGAAAGTAAATTTTTAACTGATAAAACTCAATGAAAGAACAATACAATTGAAAGCAACACAATAATAAGGTCCTTTCAGGGGTTTTGGGGAAAATGGCCATTTGTATTTGGTGAACAAGGGAACAATGGCTGTTAACAATGGCTGTTATTTTCAGTGGAAAAGAGAACATCGACACATATTTTTAGGTTAGGGAACAATGAACATGACTTTACAGGAAATAAAATTCAAACATCTAGTTTTAATATTAAAAAAAAAATCACAAAAAGTTAACATTTCAAACAATATTTTTGTGATGACAGTGTACTGTAGGCCAGAATAAATTTTGGGGAACATTTGCAAATCTTTTAAACATTAAAAATTCTTTTAGAGAACAGGGGAACATTGGACAGGACAAATAATTTTATGGAACTAAGCAAATTAGTTGTGGGGAACAAGGGAGCACTGACTCATATTTTCAGGGAACAAAGGAAGATGTACCCCTTCCATCCTCCTGGGGGCCTCAATAATAATAAGAAGAATGAATAAATCATTAAACAAGACGCCCAAGAGGGCCTGTGGACGCTCTACTGGCTAATATGGCTCTTATAACATCAATGAAGCGAGTGACTAACATCTTAAAGAGGCAAAATATAGACTTTTTAACTAAATCAAGAGCTATAACTCTGCCATTACTGGTCCGATCTGGCTGGTTTTCGAACTTGGCCAGTAGAGACAATAAAAATAAAAAAAAAATAAAAAAAAAACATAAAAAAAAATAAATAAATTAAAAATAAATAAATAATAATATAAAAAAGAAAGTTGTAAAATCTGGTAAAGTTTGGCAAAGATCAGATGAAAAATGAAGGCCCTATCGTATGACGAGGCAAATTATTGCATTTTTTAACAAAATAAAGGGAAATAACTTCGCTGTTACTGGTCCGATCTGACAAGTTTTCGAACCTGACCGAGCTTTCGTTGACATTAACAATCTGATAAAGCTTGGTAAAGATCGGATGAAAAATGAAGGCCCTACCGTCTTAACAAGACAAAATATAGCATTTTGAACTAAATCAAGGGCCATAACTCCGCTGATACTGGTCCGATATGAATGGTTTTCGAACTTGTCCAAGCTTTCATTGATATTAACAATCTGATAAAGTTTGGTAAGGATCGGAACAACGAAGCCCCTATCGTCTTAACGAGGCAAAATATAGCATTTTTAACTAAATAAAGGGCCATAACTCCGCTGTTACTAGTACGATATGGCTGGTTTTCGAACTTGTCCGAGCTTTCATTGATATTAACAATCTGATAGTGTTTGGTAAAGATCGAATGAACAATGAAGCCCCTATCGTCTTAACGAGGCAAAATATATAATTTTTACCTAATCAAGGACCATAACTTCGCTGTTACTGGTCCGATAAGGCTGGTTTTCAAACTTGTTCGAGCTTTCAATGACATTAACAATCTGATAAAGTTTGTTAAAGATAGGATGAACAATGAAGCCCCTATCGTATTAACGAGGCAAAATATAGCATTTTTAACTAAATCAAGGGCCATAACTCCGATACTAGTCCGATATGGCTGGTTTTCGAACTTGTCCGAGCTTTCATTGATATTAACAATGTGGTAAATCTTGGTAAAGATAAGATGAAAAACGAAGGCCCTATCGTCTTAACGAGGCAAAATATAGCAATATAGCGTTTTTAACTAAATCAAGGACCATAACTCCGCTCTTACTGGTCCGATTTGGCTGGTTTTCAAACTTGTCCGAGCTTTCATTGATATTAACAATGTGGTAAAGTTTGGTAAAGATAGGATGAAAAATGAAGGCCCTATCGTCTTAACGAAGCAAAATATAGCAATATGTTTTTAACTAAATCAAGGGCCATAACTCCGTTGTAACTTGTTCGATCTGGCTGGTTTTCGAACTCATCCGATCTTTCATTGATATTAACAACCTGTTAAAGTTTGGTAAAGATCGGATGAAAAATTAAGGTCCTATTGTCTTAACCAGACAAGTGTTAACGACGGACGGACGACGGACGACGGACAACTCAGCATCCCATAAGCTCTGCTGGCCTTCGGCCAGTAGAGCTAAAAAAACTCATTGCACACTTTCTTTCACAACTGAGCTGTATACACTTTCTTTTGCAACTCAGTATATTTAGATAAAAACGTTTTAGACTAGCTTGAAAGAAACTAAACTGCCAAATTCAGCATTTACCTCACTGCTTCAAGTATACACTGTCGTGATATAACTAAACTGAAAGATTGTTAACTTTAAACATATACATACATTGTTCCAATTGCTTTTTTACATTTTTTTTCTTTTTGCCAGAAATGTTGATATTTTCTATGTTATTATTTATTACTAAATATATGCAAACTGTGACCTGTGTATTTAGCCGATAACAGTAAATATGATTCACAAATAGATGAGAGATAGGGATAATTGTTTTAATTTTAACACCACAGTCCATCTGTCCTGATCTTACCTTGAATAAGAACCGTCTGTACAAGATGGCAAGTTGCATTCACTTCAGTGTATGGGTTTGAAGAAATCCAATGTGTGTGTGACTGACCCAATGGGCCACTCCTAAAAGATGTTAGTGTCACCATCCAATGCTGGTTGTAAATGCCTGACAGAATAATGCAACTATCAGTCACAGACAACCATTTAAATATAAACAAAGGATAGATGACTCTTTTCTTGAAGATGTTCAGTGTGATGCAGCCCTTCTGTAGTGTAAATCTCATTTTTGCTTTTCACCGAAGAAGCAGTTCCAGTACATCCTGGTGTTTCATCTCTGTTCTGGTCTGTTGTGTTCCGGTGAATCGTACCACTGGTCCATAATTAAGTCATAAAACAAATACAAACAATTCCGGTTTTTAAATTCTATAATGAGGTCATTTTTACCATACCACAGATATGACTTACAAATCACTATCTGAGTCAAATAAATGAGAACCAGACTATCCACCATATTTTAAACGATAGGACACCCACCTGTATGGGCACAATAGAATCTGGACTTATGATTGTGTTTAGTGTAATGTATCTATCTACAGTCTATAGTGCTGCCACACTGGAATACCACACCGTGGTACACACACGTGTGTGTGTTTTGTAGGTCAGTCGGTGTGTGTGCGAGTGTGTGGGGGAAGGTATTTTTAAATGAACAAATTTAGGGGGTGAGGACCAAGCCAGCAATCCTATATCTAGCCTTCATCGACCCCATATTTTTTTTTATAGGACCAGTATCGCAAACGATATCGGCCTGAGATCGACCCAGGGCCGTCGATCTGTTTTGGGGGACTGCGACCCATACCCTTGGGTGGGGGAATTTTTGCATGCTTTTACAGGAAAGGGGGAATTATTTTGTGGCCATAATTTTGATTATAATCATTGTTTTAAATAGTCTACATGTTTTATTTGTATTAAATACAGTTCGTACTCAATATTTTACGAACCAGAAGCTTTTTTTAATTTATTTTTTTGGTTTCAGGGGGGAATTTTGAGTCTGAAATGGGGGACAAAAACATACTTTTTGGAGGGGGAATGCGTCCGGTTACCGGACGCAATATCGGCAGATCGACGGTCCTGTCGGCTACACATCAGTCCAATATCGGGTAAATATCGTTTTAGTTTACTATCCATCATCGGTCAGACAAACTTTTAGTTTACTATCCATCTTCGGTCCAATATCAGTTAGTTATCTATCCAATATGTATCCGATATAGTTCCGACCGAAGTGGGCCTATTATGACAGATAAACATCGAATTTGTTCTATTGTCACCATCCAGCTAGCACAGTATGTAGCTAGAGCATCGGATTACCAAACCAAAATACATGTATATGTTTCGCAACATACAAGGTTATCGGGCGTTTTACTCCGTACAATTTTTTTTATCAAATCAATTTAATTAATACTGACTAGTAGTCTACCTTATATATATCTTTTTGTAGGTGCTTATCTCAATTAGCTTGACTGAAAAAAATATTCATTAGCAATAAATAAAACTCTTGTGAATGTAGTTAGCATCATTTTGCAATGTAAAAAATGACATTTACGAGGAATATCTGTTCACATTAACAACAAATATACAATACTCAGGGATTTACGGGACGCGATTTTCTGCGTCAAATACGCATAAAATGTCGAACAGGACCCGTAAAATTATCGAATCCGCGTCCCTTGGGACGCACGATGTTTCGTGGTTGTGCATGCAAAGACCGACAAATGCAGTGTTAGGCATAAACTACTATATTTGTAAGAGTTGTCTTTCTTTACTAATTTGACCAATCGTAGGCTCGCCCACCTGCAATCGTGAACACTCGGCCAATCCCGTCATTCTTCGGGATCCCGCGAAGCAGTGTACGAGATGTTGCGAATGGCCCACCTGCTGTTGACAAGAAAGCTCATGCGGATATTTCGGCGATTATCTCGTACATTGTAGTTTTTCGTCTGCGTTCAAAATGTCAAAATAATCAGACTTACGGTCCTTTTTCGGCAAAAATAAAGCCGATAATCTATCACAGGAGTTTCCAATAGCGAGTCGAACAATGACACGAAACCTGCACCTAAAAAGCCCGTACATTTTTGACAGAATGGTTTGAGAAATATAAATGGTTGCGGTTCAAAAATGACGAGATGTTTTGTGACACATGCATTTCTGCTAAGCCAGTTCTAATCCTTTTACCCAAGGGTGCACAAATTTCCAGAATTCGACACTAATGAGACATCAAGACTCTAAAGTTCATATGCATTCTGTACAAGTATTGCAAAGGTAAAATTTATGTGCCAGTTACGTGCAAAGAATGTATTTGGGACTCCCATATTTATTGACGGGACCCCTAAAATTCATTAAGTTGAGTCCTGGGGACCCCTAAAATGCAAAATCAGTGTAAAACCCTGCAATACATGTATTCAAATTCAATATGACATGTCATTAGGCCTAAAAAAAATAATAGTGTGGTTCTGGTAACATCTTCAAAATTGGTAGGTAGGGTAGGTCGGATTTTTTTTGACTTTTTTTAAAGATTGTTTTTTATGAACGCAAAGGAGATGCACTGAATTATTATTATTTTTTTTCGAAATGGACCAAAAAAACATCAGGGCCTGATATATGGTATTAACTGATACAAACTACTTCGGCCTGACGTTGGCCCAAGATATAATAATAGACATCAGAAGAAATGTGCTATATTCATTCTGATTAAAGGGGTTGTTGCACTATTCTGGACCTAGACTCATTTAAAAGGGCGTTAAAAACAATGGAAAAAGCTAAAGGAATTATCAAAATATCATAACAAATACATAACAAATACAGGAGATACGATCTTTTAAAAACTTGCAAATATTCTCAAACGGAGGCAGCCATCTTGGATTGATGACGTCATCGAGCCTTTTTACCATTTATTGCATATTGCTAAATATCATTTAAAACAAAGAATATCACTGCAAATTCATGTAAATCGTAAAACAAGCATTTACAGTATAATAAATATTTACTTTTTATTTATAATTTAATATATTTATTTGCTTTAAACACTATTTATTATCTATTTTCCATACATGGAAAAAGGCGTGATGATGTCATCATTCAAAGATGGCTGCCTCCATTGGCATTGGAGTTTTTTTGCACATTTTCAAAAGGTCATATCTCATATATATTTTTTAAGATATTTTGATATTTTTTTCAGTTTTTCCACGTTTTTTAAAGCCCTTGTAAATGAAACTAGTTTCAGAATAGTGCAACATCCTCTTTAATGCATTGAACAATCAATTTAGCATGCCATACACAAACAAAGAATTCAAAAATTGGAAAATATTGAATTGATCGGCTCTACGTCGGCATATCCAACATTTAGCTGACATCTGATCAATATCTTTTCAGCAAATCATAAAAAGAACACACAAACCCAGTCAGCAAGCCTATATCTGACCGATGTTGGATCGATATGTTTCCTACAGATAACGGATAGACATCGGGCCTTGCCGCTCCGTTACTGGTATTGGATAGATATCGGTAACAGAGCGGCAGTCTGCATAACAGCCTGATGTCTATGACAGATAACGAATAGACATCGGGCCGACATTCCGACACACTACTGAAATCTATCCGAAATGGCCTTGCTGGCTGGGGAGTGGTGGGGTGGCTTGTAGTCTGAGAATTTCCAGGAGAGGGAGGTCTATCTGAGGAAACCTCCTCAGTTTTTTCAGGGTGGGGGTTGTAGATTATTCTAGGGGATAGTCTGAAGAAAAGCAATCCGAGTGAGTCTTCCAGAAATTACCTGAGTCATCACTAGTCGTCTGCAAATAATAATGTCAATAAACACCGTCACGCGCTAATTTGCATGATGTGGAAAGTTTCCGGCCAAGACAATTTAACCTTCATACCGAGTGTTTACAAATAAAAAACCATACTAAATGAATAACTCACATATGCTGCTAGTGTTGTTTAATCATTGTGGGCTCTGCAATTGTTGACATGTTCAGCATATTCCTGCATTTTTTGTCATTTTGAAATTTCCCACGGAAACCACATATTTTTTAGAAAGCCTTAGCTTCGCATTTGAACTCTTTAAATATTTTGCTGCACATATTCTATAGGACTTTGTGAAGGAGTCGGAGAGATTTTTAAATTATTTCTGAAACTCTACTCTAACCAGTCATAACGGAAACGTTGCACAGAAAACTGTTTTAAAGAAAACAAATCAGAATTTCGAAACTAAATCTCCTATAGTGGGAGCCGGTGTCTGCGTTAGAAATGCTTAAAGCGTGACAACGACGATTTACCATCAAAATCGAGATACAAAGATTAGCAATTATCTTCTTTATTTTTTTTTATTTTTTATTTTTTGGACAATTCTCGCCGGTCGCAGCCCGGCGTCGAAGTTGTCCACTAGTAATCGGTTTTTCGGTTATGGCGCCGATTACCGTAAAAAGTCAAAAGAATCCACAAAGTAAACTTTTACGAAAGTCGTGAAAACAATACGGACGAACAAAGCTCGACAAACGAGCCACAGAGCTTCGCGCAAAGCGCGAAGCCCCGAAATTAAACAACACACATTTATATTATAACTACGCTTCGCGCAGCGAAGCCCCAAATTATTCATATTTATATATTTATATTCATATTTACGACATTATGTCGACCGCGTTCTTCATGTCCGGAGTTTACATCGTCCGGCCTGCTCCATATTTTTCAGAACGGCGTATGGTACGCGGATTCAATAAGCGTATGAATGTAAATTTCTTACTTTTTTCTTGTGAGAAGCAGCACTTGAGTAAGGGTAACTGGTGCATCAGCGACTGACGTTAAACATGACGTCATGCGATATGTTAAACATGACGTCATGCGATACGTCAACGGTCATGTGCGTGAACATGTGCTAATTGCATTTGGTCTACAATGTTGCCAGTCTGGCAATGGGGAAGGGGATGTGGGTATTTTCAGATACACATCTCTGACAGTTTACTTACCTAATTAATGCATTTTAAAATGAAATAAAAAGTCCGGAGGATCATGCCTCCACGCCCCAACCATAGGACTATGCTGTCATTTGGGCCTAGATATGTTACTGTACATGTAGTCTGGAGTAAACTTATGTAATTCACGATAAATTAATAATTACAAAGTATTGAGCTTCGCCCGAAGCGAAGCCCCGAACATTAAATAAAACAATACTAGTTTGGTAAGCTTCGCGAAGCGAAGCCCACAGGCCATGATTTGTCCTGTTCTTCTATTTCGTAGCTGACCTTAGTTGACATTTTCAATTCGCACGAAGCGAGACCCCGAACATTAAAAAAATTATAGATCACATACTGAAATAAGCTTCGAGAAGCGGAGCCCCAAATCGCTTACAAATTCATATGTTATAACAATTTTATGACAGTGTGGTAAACATGAAGTGTGCTGTAAACGCCAAAATAATGCCGAGCGCAGCGAGGTGTATGACAACAATTTAACAAGAGGTGTGACTCCCACAAAAGGTTTAATTATTTACAGTTGTAGTCCCCGTCATCCAAACACACACAAGATGATTGCGAGCGCAAACGAGCGTCTGGTCTCAATTTCATTAAAATGTTTAAAGGAATATTTTAAATACTGCTTCATAATTTATAAAGGGGCTGGCGTGGCCCTATAGACAACCGCTAAACTTCAAATCCGCTGAACCCGGGGTAAAGCCTCACCATCGCCACTGAGTTTCGTCTTTGTGTTCTTCAGCAAGACGCTTTTCATTAGCCTCGTCCGTCGGATGGGGACGTAAATTGGAAGGTTTTGTATATTGGAGTCTATCCTCCAAGCACGTTAGTTTAAAGAACTATATATAAGAATATGTTCGTCATAGTATGTCAGGTTCCAGATTCCTATGTGTGTGATCTCCTCTCTCGAATAACGAATAATGTGTTGATGAGTCATTAAACAACATTCAGTTCATAACTTACATATTGAATTGGCTTATCCCATGCCTCCCACCCCACACCATCACACACCTAAAATTCGACAAGCAATATGTTAGCCTATGTTTGTCAGATTTTACGGGGTCATTATCATAGGATTTAGCAATTAAATGTTTTCAAAATGCACTAGAATTCACATTATGTCATGTAGAAAACAAAGAAACTTCGGTAAGAGTAAGGGTATGGGCCTATACACGTATCATTCCCCTCTCTCAGGGGCGGCTCTAAATAATCTATAATGTTTTGATGAGCCGTTAATGGCATTCATATTACATTCTCTGATAATGATATGCATATTGAATATGACCACTCAAAATTAAATTATTAAAACATGAAATTAAAAAAACACACTTTAATTTGAAATGAAAAAACAGGCTTATATATATCATATATTTAAACAAAAATTTACAACATATATAAATCATTCATCCAGTTTTATTAAACAAATATAAATAATTGTGAATTTTCCACTTCGCTGTATTCTCCTTCTCACCTAGCTTGACCACTGAAATATTAATATGATGTTCAGAATTGTCCAACATTTCTCCAGCAGCTGTGCTGCAATTTCTTGTTTATTTTTTTCTCCCGTTACCGTAAAGTTCGCTTGCGCTCGAAGTGCCGAAGGCACTTCTCGCTAGCTGTGCTCGCTAATATGAAATAGGCACTACCTATGTAACGGGCAAAGCAATTTGATAGCATGTACACTTTTTACCCATCTCTATTTTAAGGGTCAGAACTAACTATAAATTTGATCAGATCTTAATCTTAAAGTCAGGAAATACTTATAGATAGATATTTGCACAAATATGAAATAAATATATTTGTAAGGCCTTATAAGGCCCTTGTTTACTGCAACAATAAGTAGTGGTTAGGAAGGTCAGCTTTTTGTTTTATTTTGTATCTGAAATGACTTTAAACTTGAGAACAATAAGATACGGATATATTTGAGTGCAGACTTTATTTGATCTTTTCCTTTACACAGAAAATATGCGCAAGCGTTTCTGGTGCAGTTTTTGTGTGAGTCAGTGTATTTCAATTTTCGGGGGCTAACAAACTGAACAGTTTTCGGAAAAAATAGACTCGTTTTATTCTCATAAAAGATGTCGGCAGCATTTTAAAGGAGATGGTCCGGTCACGGTGAACACACGTTTATTTGTAATCCGAGCCTTCTCTGACCGAACCACTGTAGATGATCTCAAAGAACCTAGAAACATGTTTATTATTTATTCTAGCATGTCCAACAGAATGTAAGTGTATACATAAAATTGAAATATATCAAGGTTCTGTTTGTTGGCATAAAAACCCATCAAAATACATAGGATGTTTTTTCTATGTTTAATGAATGAGACTCATAGGTAGTGGTAGGTAGGTAGTCGAGGCCATTTAACTCTTTTTCGCAGCGGTCCGTATAAGGCCACTTCCCCACCCAAATTACTTTGAAAATCATGCAGTTTCCTCCATTTTTTAAACTTAACTCTGAAAATGTCATTTCCTAGTCATGGATCTTTCCCACATTCTAGGCCAAAATGCCCCTTTCCAGACCTCAGGGCTTTTTTAACCTATTTAACAGGGGCCGAAATTCGGCCTCTTCCCAATTGCAAAAACCTCTATTTTTCCCCAATTTTTGGGTAAAAAATTCCCATTAAAATAAAAATACATATATATATATATATATATTTTTTTTTTTCGTAATTAAGTGACATACTTTACATAGTTTGTATGTTAAAATAACTCCGTTCTAAAACCTAATCACTATTTTACCTAAAACTACATTTTAATGAAATTTCCACTTAAAAAAACATTTCCCAGGACAACGAAAATCATTTTTTTCCCAATTTGGACATTCTCGTGCTTATTTCCCCCCAAATTCAGCAGGCCTAGGCCTTTTCCCGGTTTCCTTGAAAAAAAGCCCTGGACCTAGTAAAAGGCTCTCGTGGTGTTGAGGAGGGGGTGGGGCAAGTTTTTTTCCTCTCTTTAACTGTTATTAGTGAATTATTTTTTTTGTTATCTGTTTAGTGTTATTGAGAATATTTAAAGGGAATGTAGCGCCACAGGCAAACTATCTTTATTATTGAGAGTTATGAAAAAAATGAATAAAGGTGAAAGAAATTTCAAAATCGGATGATAAACAAAGAAGTTATGATTATTTGAAGGTTCTGTTGAAACGGATATGGAAGCCACCATTTTGAGAGCTATGACATCACAGTTCTATTGACCATATATGGAATATTTATAGATATGAAAAATTACTGATTAATAGGAAAAAATGACAGCTACTTTATGAAAAACATGTATCATACGTGACTTAATGGCAATAATGCTTTATAAGTAAAGGATTTTGCATTCATTTGCAGCGACTTTCTTTGCTTTAAATGATTTTGATCAATATTCCATATATGGTAAATTGGAACTATGACGTCATAGTTCTAAAAATGGAGGGTTCCCATATTGGTTTTAGAACAACTTTTAAATGGTCATATCTTTTTTGTATATTGTCCGATTTTGATAATTCTTTCACCTTTTCCTAAGTGTTTCAGAACTCTCAGTAATAAAGCTTGTTTGGATGTGGCGCTACATTCCCTTTAATTAATCTTTGTTACCTGTTATTATGAAATTCTTACTCCAGTCCCCATCCATTTCATACACAATTATTCATTCATTGTATCAAAGTACTTTGGCCGTTATCTAGTCAGTGCCTGTGTCATATTAAAACATTATTGTTACATTTTTAACTTGCGCTTAAGGTAAACATATGTGTAAATTTGTCTAGCCTTTTCCTTATTTTATGTAGGATCTCTTTACTGGAAACACATATTTTGTTCTATCATATACTAAAATAAACTCTTCTAACTGAAATAAACTCTTCTTAATCACAATTGCTGGTATAATATTTTGTTATAAGGGTCGAAATTCGACCCATTCCGTCTCAAAAATGTATTTTATTGCAGTAAACCTCACCTACTTGGAACCCATTTAAAATTCGATGGAGAACCCGGAAATCTCGACGTGTTTTGAACCTGTCCTTTTTAAACAGTCAAGAGATTAGTCTCCCTTTATTATAAGTACACATTTGTTTTCTTCTCGAGGTTTTGCGAATGTGAATTTTAGAAACGCTAACAAGAAATTTGCAACATAGCTGCGTTAATTTGTTTGTTTAGTAAACGAAAACATTGCACAGCAAGGTCACTTAATTCGTATTTTCCGTAAAAATAGCGGAGAATAAGGCCTGTGACATGTAATAGTCGCACGTCGTAGAGAACGCTAACGCGCTGTGGAAACTTTCTTTACGACGTGTGAAACTTACGACCTATACCGATTACGACGTGCGAAACGTACGATCTAAACCGATCACAGACGCTTCAAAATTGAAGCGCTTCAGAGTCCTAGAAATAATGAAAAACATATAGAAAACTACTGGGTACTTCATAAAAATGTAAGCATTCTTCAAAATTAGTTATTTCTGTTAACAATGGAACGCCGGTAAGTTACTTTTGGCTTTCAACTATCAATCACGTCTGCGTGACTTCACCGTGAGACAGGAAGCTGGTCAAAAATGCGACCGGAAGTTTCAAAATGGCGTCGTCCGTGTCGTCTGCCATCTTGGAGACAAAATTCAAGTTTGACGCACTACGAAAATGAAAATTAGTAGCGTAAGTTAGTGAGTATTTAACATATTCATTCCATTGCATACATGTACATACGTGTAACCTATAGTCGGGCTTCGCCCGACCTTCCTTCGGCAGGTCGAGCTTTGCCCGTATTAATGATTTGCTGCAAATTCAACTCAAGTAAGGATAATGCAGCAGTGTAATGTTCATATAGAAAACTATTTTTCCACTTGAAAAATCACCAGAAAACGTGGGGTCACAAGACATGTAAGAAAGTTCTTGTTTGTTTACTCAACAGGTAAAGGGTACAGCTGTTTTTATTGATCGACTGTTTTCATTGCTCACAAAGTGTAAGCATAGAGTCGAAATTTCGAAAATGTTCATCAGTGATCCAGTAAAACCTATTAATACGCTTCTTATACATATAACCACAAAATCGAATAGAAATGGGCAGTTTTCCCCTACTTATAATGCCCATTTCCATCGAAAAAGGAGGGATTACTTTTTAATATGAAATAGGCACTACCTATGTAACGGGCAAAGCAATTTGATAGCATGTACACTTTTTACCCATCTCTATTTTAAGAGTCAGAACTAACTATAAATTTGATCAGATCTTAATCTTAAAGTCAGGAAATAGTTATAGATAGATCTTTGCACAAATATGTAAATAAATATATTTGTAAGGCCTAATAAAATAATACC
Organism: Cyrtodaria siliqua; assembly: GCA_037043455.1. Classification (NCBI taxonomy): domain Eukaryota; kingdom Metazoa; phylum Mollusca; class Bivalvia; order Adapedonta; family Hiatellidae; genus Cyrtodaria; species Cyrtodaria siliqua. Next base: position 10,465 of record JAWPHD010019930.1, on the reverse strand, counting down.
CTTGTTTACTGCAACAATAAGTAGTGGGTAGGAAGGTTAGCTTTTTGTTTTATTTTGTATCTGTAATAAGACTTTAAACTTGAGAACAATAAGATACAGATAGATTTGAGTGCATACTTTATTTGATCTTTTCCTTTACACAGAAAATATGCGCAAGCATTTCTGGTGCAGTTTTTGTGTGAGTCGGTGTATTTCAATTTTCGGGGGCTAACAAACTGAACAGTTTTCGGAAAAAATAGATTTGTTTTATTCTCATAAAAGATGTCGACAGCGTTTTAAAGGAGATGGTCCGGTCACGGTGAACACATGTTTATTTGTAATCCGAGCATTCTCTGACCGAACCACTGTAGATAATCTCAGAGAATCTAGCAACATGTTTATTATTTATTCTAGCATGTCCAACGGAATGTAAGACTTTTTTTTGTAAGTGTATACATAAAATTGAAATATCAAGGTGCTGTTTGTTGGCTTAAATACCCATCAAAATACATAGGATGTTTTTTCTATGTTTAATGAATGAGACTCATAGGGTAGGTAGGTAGTCGAGGCCGTTTAACCCTTTTTCGCAGCGGTCCGTATAAGGCCACTTCCCCACCCAAATTACTTTGAAAATCATGCAGTTTTCCCCATTTTTTAAACTTAATTAACTCTGAAAATGTCATTTCCCAGTCATGGATCTTTCCCACATTCTAGGCCAAAATGCCCCTTTCCAGACCTCAGGTTTTTTTTAACCTATTTAACAGGGGCCGAAATTCGGCCTCTTCCCAATTGCAAAAACCTCTATTTTTTCCCCTTTTTTTTTTCTTCTGGTAATTAAGTGACATACTTTACATAGTTTGTATGTTAAAATAACTCAGTTCTAAAACCTAATCAATATTTTACATAAAACTACATTTTAATGAAATTTGCCCTTAAAAACACATTTCCCAAAACAACGAAAATCACGCTATTTTTTTCCCAATTTGGACAGTCTAGCGCTTATTTCCCCTAAATTCAGCAGGCCTAGGCCTTTTCCCAATTTCCTTAAAAAAAAGCCCCGGACCTAGTAAAAGGCTCTGGTGGTGTTGAGGAGGGGGAGTAGCAAGTTATTTTCATCTCTTAAACTGTTATTATTTAAATTTATTTTTTGTTATCTGTTTAATGTTATTGAGAATATTTAATTAATCTTTGTTACCTGTTATTATCAAATTCTTACTCCAGTCCCCATCCATTCCATACACAATTAATCATTCATCAAAGTACTTTGACCGTTATCTAGTCAGTGCCTGTTTCATATTAAAACATTATTGTTACATTTTTAACTTGCGATTAAGGTAAACATATGTGTATTCAGCGGCGTAGCCAGCGATACGCACTTACGCACGTGCGTAACATCGATTTGAAAAGTGAAAAAATAATTATGGCCAAAAATGGCATAAAAATCGAAGGCTAACTTAACTCCTGACATATGTTTTTTACATTTTTAAAGAAATTATTTTACCCTAGAATTTTAGAAACGCTAACAAGAAATATGCAACAGAGCTGTTAATTTGTTTGTTTATTAAACGAAAACATTGCACAGCAAGGTCACTTGATTCGTATTTTCCATAAAAATAGCGGAGAATAAGGCCTGTGACATGTAATAGCCGCACGTCGTAGAGAACGCTAACGCGCTGTGGAAACTTTCTTTACGACGTGTGAAACTTACGACCTATACCGATTCCGACGTGCGAAACGTACGATCTACGCCGATCACAGACGCTTCAAAATTGAAGCGCTTCACAGTCCTAGAAATACTTAAAAACATATAGAAAACTCCTGGGTACACGCAATCCTTCATAAAAATGTAAGCATTCTTCAAAATTAATTATTTCTGTTAACAATGGAACGCCGGTAAGTTACTTTTGGCTTTCAACTGTTAATCACGTCTGCGTGACTTCATCGTGAGACAGGAAGCGGGTCAAAAATGCGACCGGAAGTTTCAAAATGGCGTCGTCCGCGTCGTCTGCCATCTTGGAGACAAAATTCAAGTTTGACGCACTACGAAAATGAAAATTAGTAGCGTTAGTTAGTAGTGAGTATTTAAGATATTCATTCCCATGCATACATGTACATACATGTAACCTATAGTCGGGCTTTGCCCGACCTTCCTTCGGCAGGTCGAGCTTTGCCCGTATTATAGGAACTACATTCGATAGGTTTACATGTAATTGGTGGTGGTAAACCTTTTATACCAATACACAATTAAAATAAAATATACTGCAAATCGTTTTTGAGATGATAACTGTTAATTTAAGTAAAAATGGCGGTAGGAAATAAATACCGTTTTATCGCTAAAAAATAGGGCGTATTTCCAGCAAAAAAAAAAGGCAATTTATTTAACGTGGTTGTGGGTAGTCGACGAAAGTCCCTACCTGGAATGGATGGAACAACTTATTTCCAGTCGAGCCCACGGCATGTGTCTTTTTACCTCCCTGGCACCCAGTCTGGAAACAGTACCCAATTAGGTAATCACCCAGCACTGAGCACCAGTCGGGAAATCAGCTGCAGCCGGGAATCGACACCGGCGTGACAGTTTACAATACAATCATTCTTTATTAAGTAATCAAAGGCCTCCGGCCCACAATACAAGTATAATACATAATGTGAATATTAACAAACCACCTGATCAAATGTCATACAATTCCAATTAAATTTCAATAAATTAAACTGTGAGTACGAACTATACTTCATACCTGTTGGTCTCTGATCTTTAACATGTTATGAATAAAAGGATCGTTGTTTTATTTGTACAACAAAGAAGAGAATAAAACGTTTCGATGGATTTATTGGCGGATATTGAATGTAGATATCGATTACGCAAATCTGTGTATCTATGACAAAAGAAAAACGCATGGTACTCGTCCTCAACATCTTCAATATCTTTATGAACAAGACAATGAGTGCAAATGCGTTCTTCTCTATCCACGCCGACATGTCTACCCGTCTCTATATTTAGTTTATGACTTGAGCATCGAAATCGTGCCATATCTTTTCTCAAATGAAATGGCATATCTAATATAATGTATTTCTCAACGCTTAAAAGAGATTTGAAGTGTTTGTAATGTTCACATCGCGAAGAATTATCGATACTACTGTGCCAATCTTGTTTTAAGCAATCTGCAATCCTTAACTTGAGTTGGGACATAAATATATCAGGGTTACCTATATCTTGGGCTATCCATACGAAACCGAATCCAAACTTAAAAAGAAGATGTCTAACTTCTGATGCCCATGTTTTCCGACCTACATCGTCCAACGATTTAAGCATATTGTAACAACTTTTTGGTTATCTAGTATTAGGCATTTGCAGGAGTTTACACCAATATTTTATACATCTTGAATAATATTCGTGGCATAACGGTAGTCTTCCGCACTCGCCGATAGCCATGCTATTATTTACCGAAAAGTTGATACCAAGGAACGATTTACATACTCGTGACTGTACCGATTCGATTTTGTCGGAATATGCGACAGTCTAACCTGCAAACCATTACACCTCTATCTCCCCTTACGTATTGTTCGTTCACGTTATTTGGTGCTTTGTATGTATGTGATTTAACGTCGCTTTAAACAATCTATTAGTGATATCATACTGCAGGGAAATTACTTCTCGCATATCTTCAATTTACGACTTTCCGAAACCATAGTTCTACTTTAAAACATGCATGCATTTATTTCAGTAACTGTATTCTACGTTTAGCAATAAGGAACAATTTCAGAGGCATTTATTGGATTTTTGCAGATTTTGCTCTGTGAATATATGAAGGTATCTAATAATATCATAAATATTTAACAACCTTGACTTAAAAAACTCCGAAGTATCTACAGTTTTTTTGGGGTAAAATGTCATCTTTCAGCATATTTCAAGCTATGAATGACCATAGACCTACATACAGTAGTATTTATATCCGTGGCACGACGAGCGATTTTTAGAAGTAGAGGCAGACCACTCACATATTCCTCGGTAGAATCAGTACTGTATACCTCCCGCGATCTGCAAGAATCGACACTTTCTCACTTACAATTCGAGCCCCAAATGTCTACAGAAAAGTATAATAAACGGTTTCATGAGTGTCCATTACACATATAGGTGTTCGGTTGATAATATTGTTATAATGTAGTTAAGACAAACTCACTCTGGTCAAAAAATGTCGATTCTTACGGATGGCGGGAGGTGTACAGTACTGGTTCTACCCAGGAAATGTAGGTGGTCTGCCTCCACCACAAACAAAAACTGGTTTGTCTAACGGCGTAACATGCATGCGTATCTCTGTGGCATGCGCTATCTGATTTTATCTGATACGTTGTCGGTCTGGAGTATTCAAGGACGCATTTGGTATCAATAAACATGCGTTATTTATTTCATTTTATTCGACTGAAACATATCAGTCACAACACTTAGTTATTGTCCGTTATGCCAAAACTTGAAGCAATAACATTTTCTTTTTCTTACTGACCAACTTATGCTTCTTTAAAACTTTTAAAACAGAAACGGACTAGATTTCTGTATAGGTTATTTGAAACTTAGCCATTTCTGTAAACAATGACCGAGTTTACACCGATGAAGAACATTAAGAGTAACGGCGATGGAAGTGACCCGGACTCTGACAGCGGTGAAGAACACGGGACTGTCAGGACTCACAGGTCAGTGATTGTATTTGAATTAACATTTACCGCCTTATTTAACACACATTTGTTGAAAAACAAAAAAACAAAACAAACAACAACAACAAATACACATAGCATACTAAGAATGAAATGAATTATATTTGTTATCAAGTTAAAGACATTATCCATGCGCTTGGCTTTTTCGGGAAACATTCCAGCTCAAAGTTCTTCAAGTAGAAGAACACCGACCAGACTGAATGCTCAGATAATAGTATTTTAATATAGTATTGTACAATTTGTGTAAGAATGGAGAAATATTTCAGTAACTTTAATTTTTCGTTGAAGTTTTCGTTAACCCGTATATAAAGTTGGAATGCCTCGGGGTGCCGTATTGCCCTCCTTTTGGCCAGTCTCTACTCAGAGTTCACTCGTTCCTCATTTGACCCTGTCAACGTCAAAGGAAGTAGGGCGAACGGTTAGGTCACGTGATTATTCAAAAATGTTATACGATGTTTATAATAAATCCTTTTGCGTGATCTGCAAAGATAAAATATAGTTTGTTTGTATGGTGTTTTACGTCATTTTCAACACATGTAAGATTATATATGACGGTCGATTTTTTTGTGGTGGAGGCAGACCACCCACTTTTCCTGGGTAGAACCAGTACTGTACACCTCAGATAAAATATAGACCTATATTAAATAATTTCAATTTTTATTTCTATGAGTTATTTTTTTTTTAGTAATTTTCAGCTATCGAGCTTCGGTTTGAAATATGTACATATGCGTTTCGATTGAGGAGACCTAAGTACTTAATATTTTTGTAGTAAAATAGTCCCGATTAAAACTAAATTGTTTTCATGCATTATTTCAAATATTGCAACATCTAATTTGCAGATATTCTGAAAATTATATTTACACAAGAAATAAATAAGTTTCAAGCAAACATATTCCAATTTAACAGGTTTTACCAAAATCTTGTAATTTAGTAGTTAGCAGAGATATATGTGAGTGCAAGGAACGATAACTCTGCGTGGAGATTGCCTTTTGACGTTCAGCAAGTTTTGTTTGTACGTAATTTACTAATGTTGTTGTCGTTTTAGACTGTCAACAACAATTAGATCTAATCCCTTACTGCGGAGACCATCCCGAGGAGCGTCACCAAGAGTATCAACAGTGTCGGTAAGCACACATTTTTGGCTTCCATTGATTACGGTAATCCAACCTAGCTGAGTGACGTTTGGATAAAAAAAAGGCGGGACTTGGTATACTTTATTGATTTTTGTGGTAATTTATTCCATTGTTAATTATTGGGAAGGGAGATGGGGCGACGGGAAGACGAAACTTACTTTGCTACCCGTTCATGACCACATAGTCTCCTACGGCTATGCAGGTGTTATAACCTAACTATGAAATAATGAAATTTTTTAGTTACCTTAAAGAGACAAAATGATAGTAATAATAATCTCAAGAGGATAACATATTTGGCTACAAGCCAGTTTAATATATGGTCCTCAGACAACATAGACTATATTTACAGTTTATACACACATAATTAATACAATGGTAAATAAATAATAAAATGAATAAAATATGTCAAGAAACTTCATGATTTTTCTAAAAAGATAGTATTTGAGATACCTTGATTAAGACTGATTCAACCTTTAGGTGATGTGTATACAATATAAAAGTATTGTTTTAAACTCGTCAACTGTATATTTACAATATAAATATTAACATTTTAAGAATTACTTACTTATCAAGTAAGTGAACATTGTACACGTGCATATACTGAGAATGACGTATACTGAGAATGACGTATATGTAACACATTAGTAATCAATTTGTCAAATTGCATATATATCAAATCATTTAAACAAAATAATAAATACTGCTGTAAGACGATGGTAACAATTAAAAGTGATGGTATATTGATTTAAATAATCAATTGATCTTGAGAAATAATTTCTGATTGAAATATCACACCTAATTTTTTCAAAAGGGTCAGCATTATTCAAAGGGGTTGATGCACTGTTTTCAAACACAATTTATTTAAAAGGCCTCCGAAAATCTTGAAAAAAGCTGAAAGAATTATCAAAATGCCATAAAAACAAAGGAGATATGACCTATTGAAAATTAGCAAAGAACATAAATGGAGGCGGCCATCTTGGAACGATGACGTCATCGGGGCATTTTACCATATATGGCATATTGACAAAATATATATTCATACAATGAAAGTCACTGCAAATTGATTAAAAACAAATATACAGATGTAAAATGTATGCTTTTTTTTCATTTGCAGTGATTGTGTTTGCTTTAAAAGAAATTTTGTCAATATGCCATAAATGGTAAAAAAGCGCGATGACGTCATCTTTCCAAGATGGCCACCTCCATTTATGTTGAATATGTCATATCTCCTTTATTTTTTATGGCATTTTGTATAATAGTAATACACAGACACGAAAGGGCCACTGCACTCTACTTAGAGTTGGTTAACACCAACAGTCCTAACAGTAGTGTATGCGTGATTTAGTCTAAGACAGCAGCACTTTACAGAGGTTTACAATTACACTACCCAATAACTAGATTTGAACTAAGTATAACTAAGAATATACTTTTTAACATTTCTTTATAAATTAACCTCCTTGTAATCAAGCCCAGTTGATGAAACGTACAAGCTGATCTCCCGAGCTGTCATGCAAGGGCATTTTCAATTAAGAGTTCATTCTTTTAATATAATATACCGAAATATATGTAAGTATGTACTCAATGTTAATTAACCCAGCAGACGAAACATACAAGCTGATCCACTGAACCGTCCAGCGTTGATATTTTATTGTATTATATATATGAAAGTATGTAATCAATGTTATCTAGACCAGCAGACGAAACATACAAGCTGATCCGTCAAACATTGATGTTTTATTGTATTTATATTAGTTCATTTTTATCTTGCATAATAGCATTGACCTATTCAGACCCTATCACACACACAACAAATACTCGTTGTAGGCAAGTCTATAACATTACATATTCACTTATATACATAGTTTTTATGATTTTATTAAGACCTTTTGTCGTTAAAACATCGATGCTGTAGCAGACTCACACTAATAGTATACCTTCTTTTGAAACAATATAGAAATTATATAGTGGATGTGTTTTCAGTAACATTTTAAATGAACTTAACGATTTTGAAAGCCGTATTTCATGAGGAAGTTTTTTCATTATTCATGATGAAGTTAATGATTAGGCATTTCTATCTAGTCCTCAATGGTCTCAGATTGAGCTGACCGTTTAGACTGATACCCGAAATCTCATTCATGATTGCAGGTTTAATTGATATCAGTAATCTATAACACGTCACAGTTATCAAATTTATCGGTCGGTTACCCCTATTAGGCTAAATATATGAAGGGGTGACAGGGTATGATTTTTCACTTTGTTTACTCTTCCTCTTTCTAAGAGACACAGCATACGTAGTGGCGGAAAGAGAGAGAGAGAGAGAGAGAGAGAGAGAGAGAGAGAGAGAGAGAGAGAGAGAGGAGAAAGAGAGAGTTCGTTTGTTTGATTGCATGGTGTTTTACGTCATTTTTCAACACATGGTAGGGAGAGAGAGAGTTAAATGAAATACTGGGGTTTACGTCACAGTAATGTTCACATCATAAATTAAGTTATATTGGGACAGTAACCTTAGAGGGAGATGCAATGAAAATAAACACCAAAAAAGGGATTCTTTGGAAGTAACAAACACAAACAAGAGAGAAAAGTAGCAGATTCGGTTTTATTGACTCTGTTCATGAGAGGTAATATAAGGTGCAACACCTCTAAGTAATTAATTTCTTTATTTATTGAGGGTGACCCATTTGGCATAGCCAATCTTCCCTGAGGCCCTCTTAATAACATATTTACAAATATAATGCAACAAATAAACGTCATTTATAAAACAGCTGTAGGCATACTTATGAACACATATCAAAGCATATGGCAATTTGATATTTTAAAATGAAACGCTGTCTAAAATCAACATACCATAATGTATACATAAACATAGACACATTTGTATAGTGTATACATCATTACTGCTTTTAACCCATGGAATTAACAATATGTAAAAGCAAACTAGACTATGCTAGATTTAGAATCGATGTTCTCTTTTTACCCATTTCAAGCATTTATTGGAAAACATGTTCAATGATGTAGAGTTTTTTAATTTCTAGGGGAATACTATTCCATACTAAAGTTCCAGAATATGATAAGCTTCCTTTGAATAGTTCGTTATTTGGCTTAGGTATTATGAAATTTCTATTTGTAATTGATCTCAGTTGCACTGAAGTATTTTACTCATTTACTCTCATATGAAACAAGTCGCTTAGATATTGCGGGGACATTTGATTTGCTATTTTATACATGCTTTTAGCTTTTTGAAGAAAAACTTATTTCTTCAAATGATAGCATATTTAGAGAAATACGTGCAGTTTCAAGATTAATATATGCATGACCTTGTATAATTTTGCATGCTCTTCTTTGCAATTTTGTAATTATATATACATTGCTATTAGGAGAGTTTCCCCAAATAACATAGCAATAAGTAAGATGAGGTTGTATATATGCATTGTAGAATAATAAACTATGCTCCTGTGATATATACGAACGTATTATGGATAACAGCCACAGACATGATGATATATTTTTGGAAATATACTGAAAATGGTTATTCCATTGCATATTTTCATCAATATTTACACCTAATATTTTGTCGCCTGTTGTCATTTTTAACTCTATATTTTCATAATTAAGCATCAATGAAGCATCATTCATATGTGCACGTTTCTTTCTAGTTGTAATGAACATGACTTTGCTTTTTTTCCGTATTTAATAGCATACCATTCTCTTTACACTATCTTTGAAGGTGGTCTAATGAATAGTGTAGATTGTTTTCTAGAATGATCTTATCTAATTGTACATCCTAAATTGTAGTGTCATCAGCATTCAAGTCTGTACTAATAGACGGTTTACAAAGAGTTATAGGTAGATCGTTTATAAATAATAGAAACAATAATGGCCCAAGTATGGTTCCTTGTGGAACGCCACATGTTATAGGTTTATGGTCTGAGATAGTACCATTTATCGTAACAACTTGACGTAAGGTATGACTGAAACCATGATGTTATTCGATGGCTGCATCTGTAAAGCTTCAGTTTTTAAGCAGTATATCATGATTCACCAAATCGAATGCTTTCCGAAAATCTACCATAACACACCCTTCAAGTTTTCCTTCATTTATTGCTTTCAACCATTTATCAATTAAAAGTATTAAAGCTGTTTCGGTCGAATGGCCTGACCAATGGCGAGAAATAAAAACGCTACATAGAAAACAAGAGCTGTCGGAGAACCGGTTTTTCAGAGAATAATAAATTGTGGGGTGGGGTTGGGGGACGGGGCTGGTATAGAAACTCGGGCCGATAAAATTATGTGTGAAATTTTATTATTTTTATCTGTTTCAATCCAAAATTGCTGTCATTTAAAAAAAGAAATCTGTGGCCGGGGAGGGAGCTGATATCTGGCAATTTTTATTGTGGCCTAATTTCATTTTTATTGATATTTCATCTGTGTATCTAAATTTAAAAATCTGAATCTGAAAATTTCGGAGTGGGGGAGTGTGTGTGTGTGTGTGTGTGTGTGTGGGGGGGGGGGGGGGTAGGGGGCAACATATATGTGTAAGAAACTATGAGTAAAAGTATGACCAAAACAACACAGAAATATGTAAAAAAATAATAATTAAAAAATCAAGTTTTGAGTGGGGTGGGGGTGGGGGTGGGGAGAGGCAGGGG
>JAWPHD010019929.1:0-33697 GCA_037043455.1 Cyrtodaria siliqua | reverse complement strand
GGATTGATATGTTAAAGTGTAGTATTTCACGATTTTATTTTTATGGAGATCTTTTGTAAAATGTTTAATTTTGTATAATGTTTAGCGAAATTGTTGAATGTTGTTAGTTGAACATTTGAAGTCAGCTGTTTTATAAGATTAGTATGTTTGATATGCTGTCTATATGTTTAACAATTAGGTTTTAATACAAGATTATGCAGTCTGGATTATGTCACAATGAATGAATGAATGAATGAATGACGTTTTACGGCACGTCAACACATATATAGGTCATATTGTGCGCAAAAACTGATGAAGAATGGAAAAATGAAATAGTAAATTATTAAAAACTAATGTAAAAATATTTTACTAAAACTACCGTATTTACATATAAGGGATGATATGGTAAAAGTAGTAACTATCTATATGTAGGGCAACAAATGCCCGTCAAAGGGCATCGATTATGTCACGGAGGAAGTGAACAAGATAGCCGCTCACACCTGAGGGGTATTAGTTTAAGTATAGATAAATTAGCATTTATTGGATAAGATATTACTTAGATGTTTATATTGTCTGGGTTGCCATGGTAACTGCTATAGAATGCGGTTTTATGCAAGGGAATTTGGAGGTGTATGATTGAGAGAGGAGTTAGTGTTTAGACTTGAAATACAGCGGTTATCCGTGTGGTAATGGAAATTGGATTATCCATTTGAAAATTTATATTAGAAATTGTGTACTTATATTCTTAATGTTTGGTGATTCCAACATCGTGTTATTATGGTTTTCCAACAAATAACTTACTGTTTACCAATACATGATATGAGGATATCAAGGAAATATTAAATTGACAAATATCGGCAAATTTCGACTTTCTCCTTCATTGACTTTCCAACAGCAAAAGATTAGTAGCAAAATATAGAGTATAACAGATATATAAGCATCCCGGGAACCCTGCCCCACTGTTACTACTGAATACATTCCTATGGTTCTATAATGTGCTCTGAGATAGACTCTGATACAGGGAACCATCCATTTTACGTTCCTTACCGACACATAAAGCAGAAAAAACAAGTGAAGCCCCAACAGTGGTACGAATGCCGGATTGCATGCGAATGCCGGATTGCGATTTTAACTGAAAAATCTAGGTTAAAAGAGGGATATTTCAGGTAAAATACATGACAAAGTTATGGTTTTTGTCAGATAACATTGTGTAATGATAATGAACATGTGTGCCAAGTTTTAAAGCTTTCCAACAATTCGTTTTTGAGAAATGAGAAAACTTTAACTAAAATGTCAAAACATGCAGACAGACAGACGAACAGATGGACAGACAGACAGAAACTGCCAAACTATAAGTCATCGATTTGCTATGCAATTCAGCTAAAATGATTAAAATACAAACCTCTGCAATCACTTGGGCTCTTTGATCCTGTAGCTGCAGTTTTGTAAGTGAGGTCACATGGATTACAAAAGTTTTGTCCCTCCATATCCTGGTAGTAATGCCGGGGACACACCTCACATGTGCCCAATGTGCCCCGAGATTCATTCCGATACTGCCCTGCTGGACAAACAGCTGCAAGAAAACATTTAAAGTTAATCATTTCATAACATATTTGACCTTAATATCTGTTGTTGTTGTTTTTTTGTTTTTTACAAAAAACATGAACTCTGCAGATAAAAAAGTATGATAATGGACCTTTGGAAACGGCCGAGCACGACACATACAAAATATTGCAGTCTCGGTTTGATTGAGACTGTTCATGAGCGGTAGTGAAATATGCTAGCTACCGCTCACGCCCTAGATAAAGTATGTTTTCAAGGTGTACAGGGTTAAATTTTTTGATTACATCTACAGTCATGGTTTGATTTAACCATAAAATCATGCAAAATTATTACAATATGAGATTAATATATTTCTATTTCTAGTTCAACTCTTACTTCCCTTAACATGCAAATTTACCCAAATTATGGGCTTATGTGCTGGACTGTATTCCACAACTGCATGCCCTCTAATACATGCACACATTAAGTTTTACCCATTATCTTAACCCTTAACCTGCTACATATATATAATGGACTGTTCTTTTTTTTAATTAAGACCATTCCATTTATGTGACAAAGGGGAGTTACTCGCAGGTTGATCTGGGTTTACAATGGACGCAAAGACTATTATAGTCATGATTAGCGGGTTAACGGTTAATATCTTAAGTGGTTTAAGAGTAATGGAATGGACACCTAACTTGCTTGACCTAACACATGTGTCAATTTTACTCATGGTCAAACTCATGTAAAATAAAATCAAAAATCTTACCGAAACAAACCTTCAAATCAAATTGATAAAAATCCATTTACTTATGTTATAGCAATTACAACCTGAAATTTGAAATGTTGTTTGAAATTTGCTATATTTTTCTATTTTAAGTAATGGCAGCCATCTTGGATGACACTCAAAGATGAATCGTTCAGTTGCGAAAGGGCACCATCAATATTTGTGGCCAAGATTCATTCAAATTTCCCAAGTTGTTCTAGAGGTGATGTCTTTTTTGTAAATTTGCTGACGAGTAGATGAACGACAGAGACTGAGCCATCGAATAAGTACATTTTTCATTCAGTAGTGATAACAAGAGGGCCCTAAGTTGCTCACCTGATGACCTTATCTATTGTAGACACTTGTGATAGTAACAGTTCAAGTTCAAGATAAAAAAAGAAGAGTCTGGTAAGTTAAGTAAAGATTTTCAATTTTCTCTAATCATTCAAACAAACTTGGTAGATGACCATAAATGACCATAAGCTATGGTTTCAGAAATGTTTTTTTTATATATTTTTAAGATTTTCCTATATAATTCTATTTAAAACCCTGACCCCTAGGGCAGGGCCACAGTTGACCCAAGGGTCGCCATTTGAACAAACTTGTTAGAGGACCACAAGATTATGCTGCATTTAGCATCTGAGAGCTCTATGCCTTGAGGTTTCAGATAAGAAGATTTTTAAGTTTTCTCTATGTAAGTCAACAAATGTGGGCCAAATATGATCCCAGGATCACCATTTGAACAAACTTGGTAGAGGATCATAAACTTATGGTACATGCAAAATATGCAAAATATTACACTTCTAGCTCTTGTAGTTTCAGAAAAGATCTTCCTATATAACTCTATGTAAAACTGTGATCCCAGGGCAAGGCTAGATTTGAACTCAGGGTTACCATTTGAACAAACTTGTCAGAGTTGTCATATACTTCTACATGCAATATATGAGAGGTCTACGTACACTTACTGGTTTTAGTATTTTATTTTTTTTAAAAGTTTTTCCCTATATCAGTCTATGCAAAATTTGCAAAATATTCATATACAAACTTAGGACTTCTTGGACGAAGTCATTTTTGATCCCAGAGACTTCATTTTAATAAAATTCATAGTCTAATGGTTGACCATCATTAATAAAGAAAAAACGTAGAAATTTATTCAGTTGCTCTTGGGAAGATGATATTTTAAGGTTTCAAACTTTTATGGTAATGGCTGCCTTCATTGATGTTGAACTGACCTAATTTGAACACATTTGAAAACCACTGACCTAAGGATCATCCTTGTGAAGTTTGGTTAAAACTGACCAAACCGTTTCTGAGAAGAAGTTTTTTAAAGAAAAAGTTAATGACGATCAAAGACGACCGACAGCTGGATGGATGACGGACGACTGACGAAGAGTGATCCCAATAGCATACCTCTGAGCCTTCGACTCAGGTGAGATAAAAATAAGCAACATCACTTACCAATACATTTAGCTACAGAATCTGCGGCCATCTGGTAGGTTGTACGGTTCACAGTAGTAGTAGGGCAGCTGATACACTCAAGCTGGGCAAGTTGATCTTGGTACATACCAAGAGGACAAGGGGTACACATGTCAGTGGACACATTGTAATACCATCCTCTACTACATGGTGCTGAAATATACACAGAGTACAGATGTCAGTGGACGCATTGTTATACCTCCCACTATTACATGGTGCTGAAATATACACGGGGTACACATGTCAGTGGACGCATTGTAATACCACCCACTACTACTTGGTGCTGAAATATACACGGGGTACACATGTCAGTGGAAACATCGTAATATCACCCATCACTACATGGTGCTGAAATATACACAGAGTACACATGTCAGTGGACGCATTGTAATACCATCCACTACTACTTGGTGCTGAAATATACACGGGGTACACATGTCAGTGGAAACATTGTAATATCACCCATCACTACATGGTGCTGAAATACACATGGGGTACTCATGTCAGTGGATGCATTGTACTACCATCCACTACTACATCGTGCTGAAATATACAAAGAGTACACATGTCAGTGGATACATTGTAATACCATCCACTACTATATGGTGCTGAAATATACATGAGGTACACATGTCAGTGGACAAATTGTAATACCTCCCATTATTACATGGTGCTGAAACATACACAGGGTACACATGTCAGTGAACAAATTGTAATACCTCCCACTATTACATGGTGCTGAAATATACACAGGGTACACATGTCAGTGGACACATTGTAATATTATCCACTTCTACATCATGCTGAAATATACATGGGGTACACATGTCAGTGGACATATTGTTATACCATCCACTACTACATGGTGCTGAAATATATATGGGGTGCACATGTCAGTGGATACATTGTAATACCATCCACTACTACATCATGCTGAAATATACATTGGGTACACATGTCAGTGGACATATTGTAATACCATCCACTACTACATGGTGCTGAAATATACACAGGGTACACATGTCAGTGGACACATTGTAATATCATCCACTACTACATCATGCTGAAATATACATGGGGTACACATGCCAGTGGACATATTGTTATACCATCCACTACTACATGGTGCTGAAATATATATGGGGTGCACATGTCAGTGGATACATTGTAATACCATCCACTACTACATCATGCTGAAATATACATTGGGTACACATGTCAGTGGACATATTGTAATACCATCCACTACTACATGGTGCTGAAATATACATTAGGTACACATGTCAGTGGACATATTGTAATACCATGCACTACTACATGGTGCTGAAATATACTTGGGGTACACATGTCAGTGGACACATTGTAATACCATCCACTACTACATGGTGCTGAAATATACATGGGGTACACATGTCAGTGGACGCATTGTAATACCATCCACTACTACATGGTGCTGAAATATACATGGGGTACACATGTCAGTGGACATATTGTAATACCACCCACTACTACATGGTGCTGAAAATATACATTAGGTACACATGTCAGTGGACATATTGTAATACCATCCACTTCTACATCATGCTGAAATATACATCGGGTACTCATGTTAGTGGACACATTGTAATACCATCCACTACTACATGGTGCTGAAATATACATTAGGTACACATGTCAGTGGACATATTGTAATACCATCCACTACTACATCATGCTGAAATATACATGGGATACACATGGCAGTGGACATATTGTAATACCATCCACTAGTACATGGTGCTGAAATATACATGGGGTACACATGTCAGTGGATACATTGTAATACCATCCACTACTACATCATGCTGAAATATACATGGGGTACACATGTCAGTGAGAACATTGTAATACCATCCACTACTACATGGTGCTGAAATATACATGGGGTACACATGTCAGTGGGCACATTGTAATACCACCAACTACTACTTGGTGCTGAAATATACACGGGGTACTCATGTCAGTGGGCACATTGTAATACCATCCACTACTACATGGTGCTGAAATATACATTGGGTACACATGTCAGTGGGCACATTGTAATACCATCCACTACTACATGGTGCTGAAATATACATGAGGTACACATGTCAGTGAGAACATTGTAATACCATCCACTACTACATGGTGCTGAAATATACATGAGGTACACATGTCAGTGAGAACATTGTTATACCATCCACTACTACATGGTGCTGAAATATACATGGGGTACACATGTCAGTGGGCACATTGTAATACCACCAACTACTACTTGGTGCTGAAATATACACGGGGTACTCATGTCAGTGGGCACATTGTAATACCATCCACTACTACATGGTGCTGAAATATACATTGGGTACACATGTCAGTGGGCACATTGTAATACCATCCACTACTACATGGTGCTGAAATATACATGAGGTACACATGTCAGTGGGCACATTGTAATACCATCCACTACTACATGGTGCTGAAATATACATGAGGTACACATGTCAGTGGGCACATTGTTATACCATCCACTACTACATGGTGCTGAAATATACATGGGGTACACATGTCAGTGGGCACATTGTAATACCATCCACTACTACATGGTGCTGAAATATACATTGGGTACACATGTCAGTGGGCACATTGTGATACCATCCACTACTACATGGTGCTGAAATATACATGGGGTACTCATGTCAGTGGGCACATTGTAATACCATCCACTACTACATGGTGCTGAAATATACATGGGGTACACATGTCAGTGGACACAATGTAATACCACCCACTACTACATGGTGCTGAATATACATGAGGTACACGTCAGTGGATACTGTAAGAATCTTTCATGGGTATCCAGTGAGGAATGGGAATTGCAACACAAGGTATAACTTGAATTGAATTAAATTGAATTGAATTGGGGTTTTAAGGCGCACCAACACATGAAAGGCTATGAACAGGAATGAACATGCTAGGCTCATCCTCCATGTACATCGAGATAAAATATGGAGAATGGGCCTAAAATCGGATTTGAGAGTCTGCTCATCTAAAACAGTTATACTGAGGATTAGAATTTACCTATCTGAACTGGATACCCATAACTGAATCCATTTTCATGTAGACATGAAAGGGACACTTGGCAATCTTGATCTGTTTAAAACTCATGAAATCCGCGAATTTACAATCATTAATATTAATTATTAAAATATTTCAAAACAAATTATTTTTAAATATTACTAACTATTGATTATATTGCAACAATAATATATTTTAAAAAAAGAAAAAGAATTGAATTGAATTGGATTTTATAGTCGCACCAACAGCCAGGGTCATATGGCGACTTATGTATATTTATTTACATGTTTATCACATAAAATGCAGTGGACAGTGGGAGTGTAATAACACCATTCAATATTTTCGATATTCCACTAGTGGTATAACATAACGTTAATTATTGCATACCTTACTATAAATAGTAACAAATTAATGAAGGGAAAAATCTTGTACCCTCTTACCCTAGGCCAATATCAACTGGCACTGAGCCAATAACCTATTGTTGGCATACTGTGCCAAAAAAAAGTTCTAATAATTTATGTTATAGTCTAGATTGAATTAGGCATCTTCCTATACAGTAATCTATAAAAAAAAAATAAAAACATGTGCAGAAAAAATATTCATTAAAAGATATTCCTATTGTCTTTTTGTTTCATCGTAAAATATATGCAATAAAAATCTCATTAAATGGCAATGGTGTGCTGAAACTGGATATTGGAGCACCTAGTGAGATATTGGCACTCGGGCTAAAGCCCTCGTGACAATATCTCACTTGGTGGCCAATATCCAGTTTGGGTACACCATTGCCGTTTAATAACTTCTTGGTCATGGACGTCACTTTAATGTACGTTTTCTGACATAATGTGACGTTATAAGTTATGCGATAAATAGTATCTAATAATTGTTCTCATTCATTATTGAATTTATTAAACTCGTTAGCAAAAATGATATAATGCTCGGCAAGAGCCTCACATTATACCATTTTGCCAACTTGTTTAATAAATTCAATAATGAATGAGCACTCATGTAAGATTCTCTATATATTTATTTACATGTGTATTTATTTACACAGTGACGTCTTGCAATTGTTGATGTTTTATCGACATCATAGTTGACAGGGTGTGACAGATTATTTTAAAAGGCGGATATTTTTTTCTGGTATGAAAGCAATCGCAATACCACCCATTACAGCATGGTTGTTCCACCCTTGGACAATAAAGAAATAGATAAATCAACTTTGTTAGTACAATGTAAGTAGAATTATATGGTACATACCACAAAGGGCACCACCTTTATTGTACAAAATACTGTATCCACGTGTAGGACACGCCTCCTGTACTGTCACTTCCACTGAGGACTCCACAAGAGAGGCACTACCAAAATTCTGAAACATTAATTTAGCATATGGAGGCGTGCTAGAGTGTTGACAAGACAAAACATATGTTTTTGCTAATTCAAGGGCAATAACTCTGGTGTTACTAGTCCGATCCGGCCGGTTTTTGAACTTGTCTAAGCTTTCATTGATATTAATAATCTGGTAAAGTTTGATAAAAATCGGATGAAAAATAAAGGTCATCAGAAAGTTTTTTGGCGCATTTTTTAATAATTCAAGGGCAATAACTCCAGTGTTACTGTTCCAATCTGGCTGGTTTTTGAACTCTTTCGAGCTGTCATTAATATTAATAATCTGAAAAAGTTTGGTAAAGATCGGATGAAAAATGGAGGTGCTAGTGTGTTGACAAGACAAAATATAGCAATGAAAAGTAAGCATACAATTTATACATTTTACATCTGTATACCGGTATTTATTTTTAATCAATTTGCAGCGATTTTCTTTGCTTTAAAATGAATTTTGTCGATATGCCATATATGGTAAAAAGGCGCGATGACGTTCAATAGGTCGCATCTCCTTTACTTTTCATGGTATTTTGATCATTCAACTTTTTTTCAGTTTTTCAGAGCCCTTTTCAAATAAATTGTGTTTGAAAATAGTGCATCAACCCCTTTAATTAATTCTCTGTAACTGCAAGAGCTATAGGTATAATACAGTTGTTGGAATAAACACCACTATAGAAACATGAATGCTAGACTGATTAACTGAAGTTTCAGAGAAAAGTTTTCCAAGCTTAATCTAGAAATTTGTCCATGGGACACAGATGACTCCATCGAAAACAATAAGCAAAAAACGTAAAATCTGACGAAAAAAGGGTTGATTTTGATTCTGATTCGATATGCACATCTTGACATTATATGTAAGCATCCTTTAAAGTTTCTAAACAATCGGTTGAAAACTGTAGGAGGAGACAGACCAGATATTTTATTGCAAAAATTAAAAAAAAAAAGGGGTCTCCGGTAATACTAGGTCAATTTTGATGCCGAATCGATATGCCCATCTTGACATCATAGGTAAGCATCCTGTTAAGTTTTAACAATCGCTTGCAAATAGTTAAAGGAGGTTGTGGGGGCATAAAAAATTAGTTGTAATGATTATGCTAGGGTGATGACACTAGCTTTTCAAAACAGACAAATTAATATTCAGAGAGACTAGCGATATAACGAGGATGTTGAGAACTGAAGCGTGACATCAGACAAAGCAATCCCTCTATGTACATGCATCCTAGTGACATCAGACAAAGCAATCCCTCTATGTACATGCATCCTAGTGGCATCAGACAAAGCAATCCCTCTATGTACATGCATCCTAGTGACATCAGACAAAGCACTCCCTCTATGTACATGCATCCTAGTGACATCAGACAAAGCAATCCCTCTATGTACATGCATCCTAGTGGCATCAGACAAAGCAATCCCTCTATGTACATGCATCCTAGTGACATCAGACAAGGCAATCCCTCTATGTACATGCATCCTAGTGACATCAGACAAAGCAATCCCTCTATGTACATGCATCCTAGTGACATCAGACAAAGCAATCCCTCTATGTACATGCATCCTAGTGGCATCAGACAAAGCAATCCCTCTATGTACATGCATCCTAGTGGCATCAGACAAAGCAATCCCTCTATGTACATGCATCCTAGTGACATCAGACAAAGCAATCCCTCTATGTACATGCATCCTAGTGGCATCAGACAAAGCAATCCCTCTATGTACATGCATCCTAGTGGCATCAGACAAAGCAATCCCTCTATGTACATGCATCCTAGTGACATCAGACAAAGCAATCCCTCTATGTACATGCATCAAAACAGGACAGTAAGTGTTTGTTACCGTTATCAGTTTAACACTTACGCTAAGATCCAAGTTTTTCTCGAGAAGAATAATTATTTTCAGGGCATCGACAACATTCATATCCACAATAGTGCTTGTTTTAGGCAATATTTTGTCACTGAAAAAAAAAGGAAAAAGATGTCAACTATTATATATAGGATCTTAAAAGAGTTCCCATTTCATATAAGATTTATGAAATGAGTTATGAATTAAAATTAAATTTAACAAGAGGTCAATGACCTTGAAGCTCCAGATAGATTTTGATAGCTAGATGATCAGCATTCCTGTGAAGTTTCATAAAAAAATGTCAAGTAGTTTCAGAGGAATAGTCACTACAAGTTGAAGTTTTTACTATATAACTCTAGGTAAACAAAGATGGCCACTGGCAGCCATGTTTAATGTTGAATCAAAATAATTTTCGACTAGGATCAACATCTTGTCATGCTGATCATTTCAGAAAAAGTCCCATATCAATATCACTTAAAGTTTTCAAGAAGTAGTCGCTACAAACTTTTTTTATATAAAATCTGTTTTTAGCCATGCCATCTTGAATTTCCGGCCGACCTAAAAAAATAATCTGGGATCAATTAGACATCAAGAGCAACATTCCTGTGCAGTTTCATAAAAATGTGTCAAGTAGTTTCAGAGGAGTAGTCGCTACAAGTTTTTACTATATAAATCTATGTAAACAAAGATGGCCGCTAGCGGCCATTTTTAAAGTTGCATCGAAATAAATTTCGACAAGGATCAACATCATGTCATGCTGATCATTTTAGAAAATGTCCTATATCAATATCACTTACAGTTTTCAAGAAGTAGTCGCTACAAATTTATTTATTTTTAATCTATTTTTAGCCTTGGTGGCCATTTTGAATTTCCAGCCAGCCTGAAATTTTGCTAGGATCAACTAGACATCAAGAGCAACATTCCTGTGAAGTTTCATGAACATCCGTCAAGTAGTTTCAGAGGAGTAGTCGCTACAAGTTTTTACTATGTAACTCTATGTAAACAAAGATGGCCACTGGCAGCCATGTTTAACGTTGAATCCAAATAATGTTCGACTCAGACCAACATTATGTCATGCTGATCATTTTAGAAAAAGACCCATATCAATATCTCTTATAGTTTTCAAGAAGTAGTTGCTACAAACTTATTTTTTAAAAAAAATATTTTTAGCTGTGGCGTCCATCTTGAATTTCTGGCCGATCTGAAATTTTGCTAGGATCAATTACACATCAAGAGCAACATTCCTGTAAAGTTTCATGAAAATCCGCCAGGTAGTTTCAGAGGAGTAGTCGCTACAAGTTTTTACTATATAACTCTATGTAAAAAAAGATGGCCACTGGCAGCCATGTTTAACGTCGAATCAAAATGATTTTTGACAACGACCAACACCATGTCATGCTGATCATTTAAGAAAAAGTCCCATATCAATATCACTTATAGTTTTCAAGAAAATCTATTTTTAGCTTTGGTGGCCATCTTGTATTTCACATCAACATGAATTTTTGCTAGGATCAACTAGACTTCATGGGCAACATTTCTGTTAAGTTTCATGAATATCCATCCAGTAGTTTCAGAGGAGTAGTCGCTACAAATAAAAGTTTACGGACAGACTGACGGACAGACGGACGGACGGACGTCGGACGCCGCACCACGGCATTAGCTCTGCTGATCATACTGCGAAATCAGAATTACAAAAGAGCATTTTACATCGACTTTTAAAATATTACAAGCTGATTTGTATATTAACATTAATTATTTATTGTAAGTTGTTGGAAAATAATATGTTCATGATTTAGAATAAATAAAATACTTTCAGTTAACAAAACTTGCATAGTGTTACAGATTTAAACGTATTCAATGCTCAACCAATCACAGTCATTCCAGGTTGTGTGACACATATGTACATACAATAGATTATGAAATGGGTGTTCAACACTGCTAACAAGGGACGTTATGTGATAAAACAGAATATATTCTTTTTAGCTTTAGTGTTACCGATACTAACACGACCTGCGCAGTCTTTCATACACACAAAGAAGAGAGACAACTGTTTGTTATTTTACGGTAATATACGGCTGTTCCATTAATTCCCCGCTTATTTTTCATCAACGTTAATGAGGTCACTTTTTAAACCGTTAACTATTTAAAAGTAAATAAACATTTTGGTAAATATACGTCACGAAGACAAAATGAACAGTAATTTTAATGAAATTTTATTTACAACAAACTTGCCAAGCTTCCAAACCTTGCACACCTCCGATATAAACCGATCATATGCATCAGTACATATAACATTATTAAGCATCTTGAACAAGCTGAGAATGTTTGACGTCATACAGCGCAAGCAATGACTTAATTGTTCGTCACGTGACTTCTAGTGTATTTAAACATACTGTACCATGCAGAACTTTACATACCGGGGTGCCCAATGGAACAGCCTGTAAACATAGCAGCCTGATAACCTTGACCTCCGAGATAATATAGTGACCCCACAAGAGCATAAACAATGGGGTTATTATTAAAATCGAAATATGTATTATCCACCGATAAAATACATGTACGCATTTATTATTTCTTAAGTAACAAATATTGTGGTAGGCACCTTGGTATATATAAAAGAGGTATAAACTGGGAGAGGTTGGAGAATATGACATATACAGTCGGCATTGCCTTTTCAGAAGAGGCATTAACTGTCAAGTGGTTGGTGAATACAACATCTACAGTCTTTCATCGCCAAGTTTATTAACTGATTATTACATGAGTACCTCAAAGTTCATTTGACCTTTGACCTCCAAGTGTGACCTTGACCTTTGAGGTAAGGACCTGATTCTTGTGCAAGGCGCAGCTTCTCATTAACATCAGTGTGAAGCTTCATGAAATTGCCTTCGGTCCTTTCGAAGTTATGGCTGATAGATGATTGTTTCGGACGAACAAACGAATGGACTAATGGATGGATGGTGCCATTACTATAAGCCTTCTCCCTTCGGGGGCATAAATATAAAAATAAATTCTCTTAATTTTCAAGTTCTTATAAGATAATAGAAATACAATGGATGATGTTGCAGATCTAGAGAACAGAAAAACAAATAATAAATTTCTTATAAAGCTAACCTGTTAAAGTTGAGTGCAAACTTAATGTTAATTCTCCTAGCATTAGTAGAGCTGCAGTTGGTATCCAGGAAGTTCAGGTTACTGCAGACAGTGCTCGACGGCCCTGCACATATCTCTGTCCATTTATCATTCAAGCCTCTGAATATGGTGTCTAGCTTCTCCTGTACATTTTCTGATATTTGAACGATGTCTTTGCAGGAGATCACAGTCTCAAACTCCATGGAACTAGTTACGACATACTTCGGGGAGGAAGCCACTATAAATATCAAACAAAAATAGAAACATAGGCTAAAACATGGAACATGAAATAGTCTGTAATTGGTACATGAGGTACAGACCTATGACATGTGTACATGAGGTACAGACCTCTGACATGGGTACATGAGGTACAGACCTCTGATATGGGTACATGAGGTACAGACCTCTGATATGGGTACATGAAGTACAGACTTCTGACATGGGTACATGAGGTACAGACTTCTGACATGGGTACATGAGGTACTGACCTCTGATATGGGTACATGAAGTACAGACTTCTGACATGGGTACATGAGGTACAGACTTCTGACATGGGTACATGAGGTACAGACCTCTGATATGGGTACATGAGGTACAGACTTCTGACATGGGTACATGAGGTACTGACCTCTGATATGGGTACATGAGATACAGACCTCTGATATGGGTACATAATATAAAGACCTCTGATGTGGGTACATAAGGTACTGACCTCTGACATGGCTTGGCTACATGAGGTACATACCTCTGATATGGCTACATGAGGTACAGACCTCTGACATGGGTACATGAGGTATATACCTCTGACATGGGTACATGAGGTACTGACCTCTGATATGGGTACATGAGGTACAGACCTCTGACATGGGTACATGAGGTACTGACCTCTGATGTGGCTACATGAGGTACAGACCTCTGACATGGCTTGGCTACATGAGGAACAGACCTCTGATATGGGTACATGAGGTACTGACCTCTGATATGGCTACATGAGGTACAGACCTCTGATATGGGTACATGAGGTACTGACCTCTGATATGGGTTCATGCAGTACAGACCTCTGATATGGGTACATGAGGTACTGACCTCTGATATGGGTACATGAGTTACAGACCTCTGATATAGGTACATGAGGTACAAACTCTGACATGGGTACACAAGGTATAGACCTCTGACATGGGTGCATGAGATTCAGATGGGTACATGAGGTACAGGCCTCTGACATGTGTAAATGAGATTCAGGCCTCCGACATGGGTACATGAGGTACATACCTCTGACATGAGTATATGAGGTAGACAGAAATTTACATGAGGTACATTCTGACATTCTAAAGTGTATGAGAATGACTCAAAACAAAACTATTCATATATGGGAAGGATTTTATGAAAAAAATATAAGCATTCACCAACCAACAAAGACGTGGAATGCAGTATGACTATCCAGCTCTTTTTGCGCTATCGTACATTGGAACATAAAAATGGGAACAGTAATAAATAAACAATTAAGAAAAGCATAACACAAATCGAGACGGTTTTATCCATTTTTGAGACACTTTAAAGCCAAGTGATCCCTCATCTCAATGTAACTTTTGTAATGTCATCTTTAACTGACAGGCAACTTTTAATCAAATCTAAATATATATTATAATCTGACTGACTGAGAGACGAACACTAGAGCTAAAATAAAACGCACAAGATGGTACATTAGAAAAGCATATCTCTTCCATTCTCAGAAATATAAAGAATGAAACAAATTTGACCAGATTGCTGGACAGTAGTAATTATATATAGAGATTGTCAGCATCCCAAGTTAGCACATTATAATACCAAGATAATAAATCTGACTTACGGGTACAAGATGGCAGTACAAGGTCGCGGGTTGGGTTCTCTGCATAATACACGCCTAGAGAACCACACGGTATGTAGTATGGTAGAGGTGCGGAGACTATCTGATTAGTATCTGTGCATGAAATGTCACATATACCATCACCAGAAGAACATGCTGCAGTGGTTATGCCAGAATCATTTGACTTTACAGCAGCTGGGCACATGTCATTATCTGAAACAGTGAAATAAGGAGTGTCATTATCTGAAACAGTGAATTAAGGAGTGTCATTATCTGAAACAGTGAATTAAGGAACTGGACACATGTCATTATCTGAAACAATGAAAGAAATAGCTGGTCACATGTTATTATCTGAAACAGTGAAATATATATAATGAATTTCCTTATATATTATAATTTTCTACACAAAACTCAGTCTGGTTTTAGGCCCAACCATTCTTGTGAAACTGCTTCAGTAGGAATGATTGGTAAATGGCTCGAAGCTATAAATAATGGATCCTTGATTGGAGTTGTAATGGTCGACTTCAAAAAAGCTTTCGATCTTGTTGATCACAAACTTTTGTTAAAAAAATTGAAGCACTACAAACTTTCTAGTGATACAATTTTGTGGTTTTCTTCATATCTACTCAATAGAAAGCAAAAGGTGTCTGTTAACAACATTACTTCTGAGGAAAATTGTATAGTTAATGGTGTGCCACAGGGCTCAATTTTGGGTCCACTACTATTCTTAATGTTTATTAATAATTTACCACTCTATACGGACTTGGTAAACACACCTTTATGCAGATGACACTACCCTATATGACATTGGAGATTCTCGCCAAACAATTGAAAGTAATTTACAAACAGCCCTAGATAGTTTATCAAACTGGTGCAAATGTAATGGTATGCTTATAAATATCATAAAGACTAAAGTAATGTTAATAACAACTCATCAAAAAAGGGCCAGTTTGACTTTTGAAAATCCAACTTTAAATTTAAACTGTGATAATTTGATACAATTTCAAATGACAAAATTCTTGGAGTTTTTGTAGACAATAACTTGACTTGGTCAATCCACATAAAAGAAAATCATGCTACAATTGTTAGTTCTTTCTTACTGTCTCAGGTTTTGCAGGAAAACAAAGTGGATACTTTTTATTTTTGCTGAGTATATTAGAAACCATGCAAACATTGAAAATATTAACAGTCTTTGAAAGATTATATCTAAGAAAAGCAAAGTTTATGTATAAAGTCACCAAATCAGAAACACCTCAATATGTTAATGAAATGTTCAAACATAGAATGGCAAATGATATTGTAACCAACAAAGCAAAGTCCTGTATTCTATTTTGTGGAATGTAGCAAGGTTTACTTACATTTTATATAGACCTGGAATCTACATTCTGCATGGTTGTAATTCGTATCAGTGCCAACAACAATGCAAAGTCCTGTATTCTATTTTGTGGAATGTAGCAAGGTTTACTTACATCTTATAAAGACCTGGAATCTACATTCTGCATGGTTGTAATTCGTATCAGTGCCAACAACAATGCAAAGTCCTGTATTCTATTTTGTGGAATGTAGCAAGGTTTACTTACATTTTATATAGACCTGGAATCTACATTCTGCATGGTTGTAATTCGTATCAGTGCCAACAACAATGCAAAGTCCTGTATTCTATTTTGTGGAATGTAGCAAGGTTTACTTACATTTTATATAGACCTGGAATCTACATTCTGCATGGTTGTAATTCGTATCAGTGCCAACAACAATGCAAAGTCCTGTATTCTATTTTGTAGAATGTAGCAATGTTTACTTACATTTTATATAGACCTGGAATCTACATTCTGCATGGTTGTAATTCGTATCAGTACCAACAACAATGCAAAGTCCTGAATTCTATTTTGTAGAATGTAGCAATGTTTACTTACATTTTATATAGACCTGGAATCTACATTCTGCATGGTTGTAATTCGTATCAGTGCCAAAAACAATGCAAAGTCCTGTATTCTATTTTGTGGAATGTAGCAAGGTTTACTTACATTTTATATAGACCTGGAATCTACATTCTGCATGGTTGTAATTCGTATCAGTGCCAACAACAATGCAAAGTCCTGTATTATATTTTGTAGAATGTAGCAAGGTTTACTTACATTTTATATAGACCGGGAATCTACATTCTGCATGGTTGTAATTCATATCAGTGCCAACAACAATACCACTGTAGTAACCCCACGTCAGAGCTGCCATGAGAAGAAAAAAACATTTAACCCCAATTCAGAGCTGCCATGAGTAGAAAAAACAAAAACATATAACCTCACTTCAGAGCTGCCATGAGTAGAAAAAAACAACAACATATAACCTCACATCAGAGCTGCCAAGAGTAGAAAAAACAAAAACATATAACCTCACTTCAGAGCTGCCATGAGTAGAAAAAAACAAAAACATATAACCTCACATCAGAGCTGCCATGAGTAGAAAAAACAAAAACATATAACCTCACGTCAGAGCTGCCATGAGTAGAAAAAACAAAAACATATAACCTCAGGTCAGAGCTGCTATTAGTAGAAAAAACAAAAACATATAACCCCACGTCAGAGCTGCCACGAGTAGAAAAAATAAAAACATATCACCTCACGTCAGAGCTGCCATGAGTAGAAAAAACAAAAACATATAACCCCACGTCAGAGCTGCCATGAGTAGAAAAAAAGAAAACATATAACCTCAAGTCAGAGCTGCCATGAGTAAAAAAAACAAAAACATATAACCCCACGTTAGAGCTTCCATGAGTAGAAAAAACAAAAACATACATGTATAACCTCACATCAGAGCTGCCATGAGTAGAAAAAACAAAAACATAACCTCACGTCAGAGCAGACATGAGTAGAAAATACAAAAACATATAACCCCACGTCAGAGCTGCCATGAGTAGAAAAAATAAAAACATATAACCTCACGTCAGAGCTGCCATGAGTAGAAAAAACAAAAACATATAACCCCACGTCAGAGCTGCCATGAGTAGAAAAAAAGAAAACATATAACCTCACGTCAGAGCTGCCATGAGTAATAAAAACAAAAACATATAACCCCACGTCAGAGCTGCCATGAGTAGAAAAAACAACAAGAGGTCAATGACCTTGAAGCTATACTGATTGATTTTGATTTCAGGAAGCTACAGACTTGTTTTTTGAAAAATTATTTTTAGCCGTGGCGGCCATCTTGAATTTCCGGCCGACCTGAAATTTTGCTAGGATCAATTAGACATCAAGAGCAACATTCCTGTGAAGTTTCATGAAAATCCGTCAAGTAGTTTCACAGGAATAGTCGCTACAAGTTTTCATTATATAACTCTTTGTAAACAAAGATGGCTGCTGACAGCCATGTTTAACGTCGAATCAAAATAATGTTAGACTCTGATAACCATCATGTCATGCTGATCATTTTACAAAAAGTCCCATATCAATATCACTTATAGTTTTCAAGACGTAGTCGCTACAAACTTCTTTTTTAAAAAATCTAATTTTAGCTATGGCGGCCATCTTGAATTTCTGGCCGATCTGAAATTTTGCTAGGATCAATTAAACATTAAGAGCAACATTCCTGTAAAGTTTCATGAAAATCTGTCAAGTAGTTTCAAAGGATTAGTCGCTACAAATTTTTACTATATAACTCTATGTAAACAAAGATGGCCGCTGGCAGCCATGTTTAACTTTGAATCAAAACAATGTTTGACAAGGACCAACATCATGTCATGCTGATCATTTTACAACAAGTCCAATATCAATATCACTTATAGTCTTCAAGTAGTAGTCGCTACAAACTTGTATTTTGAAAATCTATTTTTAGCCATGGCAGCCATCTTGAATTTCCGGGCGACCTGAAATTTTGCTAGGATCAATGAGACATCAAGAGCAACATTCCTGTGAAGTTTCATGAAAATCCGTCAAGTAGTTTCAGAGGAGTAGTCGCTACAAGTTTTCATCATATAACTCTATGTAAACAAAGATGGCCACTGGCAGCCATGTTTAACGTCCAAATCAAAATAATGTTTGACTCTGATAACCATCATGTCATGCTGATCATTTTACAAAAAGTCCCATATAAATATCACTTATAGTTTTCAAGACGTAGTCGCTACAAACTTCTTTTTTAAAAATCTATTTTTAGCTATGGCGGCCATCTTGAATTTCTGGCCGATCTGAAATTTTGCTAGGATCTATTAGACATTAAGAGCAACATTCCTGTAGAGTTTCATGAAAATCTGTCAAGTAGTTTCAAAGGAGTAGTCGCTACAAGTTTTTACTATATAACTGTATGTAAACAAAGATGGCCGCTGGCAGCCATGTTTAACGTTGAATCGAAACGATTTTTGACAAGGACCAACATCATGTCATGCTGATCATTTTAGAAAAAGTCCCATATCAATATCACTTACAGTTTTCAAGAAGTAGTCGCTACAAACTTGTATTTTGAAAATCTATTTTTAGCCGTGGTGGCCATCTTGAATTTCCGGCCGACCTGAAATTTTGCTAGGATCAATTAGACATCAAGAGCAGCATTCCTGTGAAGTTTCATGAAAATCCATCAAGTAGTTTCAGAGGAGTAGTCGCTACAAGTTTTCATTATATAACTTTATTTTAAACACAGATGGCCACTGACAGCCATGTTAAACATTGAATCAAAATAATGTTAGACTCGGATAACCATCATGTCATGCTGATCATTTCAGAAAAAGTCCCATATCAATATCTCTTATAGTTTTCAAGCAGTAGTCGCTACAAACTTATTTTTTAAAAATCTATTTTTAGCCATGGCGGCCATCTTTAATTTCCGGCCGATCTGAAATTTTGCTAAGATCAATTAGACATCAAGAGCAACATTCGTGTGAAGTTTCATGAAAATCCGTCAAGTAGTTTCAGAGGAGTAGTCGCTACAAGTTATCATTATATAACTCTATGTAAACAAACATGGCCACTTTCAGCCATGTTTAACGTGAATCAAAATAATGTTCGACTTGAATAACCATCATGTCATGCTGATCATTTTAGAAAAAGTCCCATATCAATATCACTTATAGTTTTCAAGAAGTAGTCGCTACAAACTTGTATTTTGAAAATCTATTTTTAGCCATGGCGGCCATCTTGAATTTCCGGCCGACCTGAAATTTTGCAAAGATCAATTAGACATCAAGAGCAACATTCGTGTGAAGTTTCATGAAGATCCGTCAAGTATTTTCAGAGGAGTAGTCGATACAAGTTATCATTATATAACTATATGTAAACAAAGACGGCCACTGGCAGCCATGTTTAACGTCGAATCAAAATAATGTTCGACTCGGATAACCATCATGTCATGCTGATAATTTTAGAAAAAGTCTCATATCAATATCTCTTATAGTTTTCAAGAAGTAGTCGCTACAAACTTATTTTTTAAAAATCTATTTTTAGCCGTGGCGGCCATTTTGAATTTCCGGCGGACCTGAAATTTTGCTAGGATCAATAAGACATCAAGAGCAACATTCCTGTGAAGTTTCATGAAAATCCGTCAAGTAGTTTCAGAGGAGTAGTCGCTTCAAGTTTTCATTATATAACTCTATGTAAACAAAGATGGCCGCTGGCAGCCATGTCTAACGTCGAATCAAAACGATTTTCGACAAGGACCAACATCATGTCATGCTGATCATTTTAGAAAAAGTCCCATATCAATATCACTTATAGTTTTCATGAAGAAGTCGCTACAAACTTGTTTTTTAAAAACCTATTTTTAGATCTGGCGGCCATCTTGGATTTCACATCAACATGAATTTTTGCTAGGATCAACTAGACTTCATGGGCAACATTTCTGTAAAGTTTCATGAAAATCCATTCAGTAGTTTCAGAGGAGAAGTCGCTACAAAAAAAAGTTTACAGACAGACGGACAGACAGACGGACGGACGGACGGACGGACGACGGACGCCGCACCATGGCATAAGCTCTGCTGATCTCTGATCAGTAGAGCTAAAAACCTGTAACCCCACATCAGAGCTGCCATGAGTAGAAAAAACAAAAACATATAACCTCACGTCAGAGCTGCCATGAGTAGAAAAACAAGAGGTCAATGACCTTGAAGCTCTACTGATTGATTTTGATTTCAGGAAGTAGTCGCTACAAACTGGTTTTTTGAAAATCTATTTTTAGCCGTGGTGGCCATCTTGAATTTCCGGCCGACCTGAAATTTTGCTAGGATCAATTAGACATCAAGAGCAACATTCTTGTGAAGTTTCATGAAAATCCGTCAAGTAGTTTCAGAGGAGTAGTCGCTACAAGTTTTCATTATATAACTCTATGTAAACAAAGATGGCCACTGACAGCCATGTTTAACATTGAATCAAAATAATGTTCGACTCGGATAACCATCATGTCATGCTGATCATTTTAGAAAAAGTCCCATATCAATATCTCTTATAGTTTTCAAGAAGTAGTCGCTACAAACTTATTTTTTAAAAATCTATTTTTAGCCATGGCGGCCATCTTGAATTTCCGGCCGACCTGAAATTTTGCTAAGATCAATTAGACATAAAGAGCAACATTCGTGTGAAGTTTCATGAAAATCCGTCATGTAGTTTCAGAGGAGTAGTCGCTACAAGTTATCATTATATAACTCTTATGTAAACATACATGGCCACTGGCAGCCATGTTTAACGTCGTATCAAAATAATGTTCGACTTGAATAACCATCATGTCATGCTGATCATTTTAGAAAAAGTCCCATATCAATATCACTTATAGTTTTCAAGAAGTAGTCGTTACAAACTTGTATTTTGAAAATCTATTTTTAGCCATGGCGGCCATCTTGAATTTCCGGCCAACCTGAAATTTTGCAAGGATCAATAAGTCATCAAGAGCAACATTCGTGTGAAGTTTCATGAAAATCCGTCAAGTATTTTCAGAGGAGTAGTCGCTACAAGTTATCATTATATAACTCTATGTAAACATTTAGATGGCCACTGGCAGCCATGTTTAACGTCGAATCAAAATAATGTTCGACTCGGATAACCATCATGTCATGCTGATAATTTTAGAAAAAGTCCCATATCAATATCTCTTATAGTTTTCAAGAAGTAGTCGCTACAAACTTATTTTTAAAAATCTATTTTTAGCCGTGGCGGCCATCTTGAATTTCCGGCCGACCTGAAATTTTGCTAGGATTAATGAGACATCAAGAGCAACATTCCTGTGAAGTTTCATGAAAATCCGTCAAGTAGTTTCAGAGGAGTAGTCGCTACAAGTTTTCATTATATAACTCTATGTAAACAAAGATGGCCGCTGGCAGCCATGTTTAACGTCGAATCAAAACGATTTTCGACAAGGACCAACATCATGTCATTCTGATCATTTTAGAAAAAGTCCCATATCAATATCTCTTAGAGTTTTCAAGAAGTAGTCGCTACAAACTTGTTTTTTAAAAACCTATTTTTAGATTTGGCGGCCATCTTGGATTTCACATCTACATGAATTTTTGCTAGGATCAACTAGACTTCATGGGCAGCATTTCTGTAAAGTTTCATGAAAATCTATTCAGTAGTTTCAGAGGAGTAGTCGCTACAAAAAAAAAGTTAACGGACGGACGGACAGACAGACAGACGGACAGACGGACGGACGACGGACGCCGCACCACGGCATAAGCTCTGCTGATCTCTGATCAGTAGAGCTAAAAAACAACCTGTAACCCAACATCAGAGCTGCCATGAGTAGAAAAAACAAAAACATATAACCCCACGTCAGAGCTGCCATGAGTAGAAAAAACAACAACCTGTAACCCCACATCAAAGCTGCCATGAGTAGAAAAAACAACAAGAGGTCAATGACCTTGAAGCTCTACTGATTGATTTTGATTTCAGGAAGTAGTAACTACAAACTGTTTTTTTGAAAATCTATTTTTAGCCGTGGTGGCCATCTTGAATTTCCGGCCGACCTGAAATTTTGCTAGGATCAATTAGACATCAAGAGCAGCATTCCTGTGAAGTTGCATGAAAATCCATCAAGTAGTTTCAGAGGAGTAGTCGCTACAAGTTTTCATTATATAACTCTATGTAAACAAAGATGGCCACTGACAGCCATGTTTAACATTGAATCAAAATAATGTTAGACTCGGATAACCATCATGTCATGCTGATCATTTCAGAAAAAGTCCCATATCAATATCTCTTATAGTTTTCAAGCAGTAGTCGCTACAAACTTATTTTTTAAAAATCTATTTTTAGCCATGGCGGCCATCTTTAATTTCCGGCCGATCTGAAATTTTGCTAAGATCAATTAGACATCAAGAGCAACATTCGTGTGAAGTTTCATGAAAATCCGTCAAGTAGTTTCAGAGGAGTAGTCGCTACAAGTTATCATTATATAACTCTATGTAAACAAACATGGCCACTTTCAGCCATGTTTAACGTCGAATCAAAATAATGTTCGACTTGAATAACCATCATGTCATGCTGATCATTTTAGAAAAAGGCCCATATCAATATCACTTATAGTTTTCAAGAAGTAGTCGCTACAAACTTGTATTTTGAAAATCTATTTTTAGCCATGGTGGCCATCTTGAATTTCCGGCCGACCTGAAATTTTGCAAAGATCAATTAGACATCAAGAGCAACATTCGTGTGAAGTTTCATGAAGATCCGTCATGTATTTTCAGAGGAGTAGTCGATACAAGTTATCATTATATAACTATATGTAAACAAAGACGGCCACTGGCAGCCATGTTTAACGTCGAATCAAAATAATGTTTGACTCGGATAACCATCATGTCATGCTGATCATTTTAGAAAAAGTCTCATATCAATATCTCTTATAGTTTTCAAGAAGTAGTCGCTACAAACTTATTTTTTAAAAATCTATTTTTAGCCGTGGCGGCCATCTTGAATTTCCGGCCGACATGAAATTTTGCTAGGATCAATAAGACATCAAGAGCAACATTCCTGTGAAGTTTCATGAAAATCCGTCAAGTAGTTTCAGAGGAGTAGTCGCTACAAGTTTTCATTATATAACTCTATGTAAACAAAGATGGCCGCTGGCAGCCATGTTTAACGTCGAATCAAAACGATTTTCGACAAGGACCAACATCATGTCATGCTGATCATTTTAGAAAAAGTCCCATATCAATATCTCATATAGTTTTCAAGAAGTAGTCGCTACAAGCTTATTTTTTAAAAATCTATTTTTAGCCGTGGCGGCCATCTTGAATTTCCGGCCGGCCTGAAATTTTACTAGGATCAATTAGACATCAAGAGCAACATTCCTGTGAAGTTTCATGAAAATCCGTCAAGTAGTTTCAGAAGAGTAGTCGCTACAAGTTTTCATTATATAACTCTATGTAAACAAAGATGGCCGCTGGCAGCCATGTTTAACGTCGAATCAAAACGATTTTGGACAAGGACCAACATCATGTCATGCTGATCATTTTAGAAAAAGTCCCATAGCAATATCCCTTAGAGTTTTCAAGAAGTAGTCGCTACAAACTTGTTTTTAAAAACCTATTTTAAAATTTGGCGGCCATCTTGGATTTCACATCTACATGAATTTTTGCTAGGATCAACTAGACTTCATGGGCAACATTTCTGTAAAGTTTCATGAAAATCCATTCAGTAGTTTCAGAGGAGTAGTCGCTACAAAAAAAAGTTTACGGACAAACAGACGGACGGACAGACGGACGACGGACACCGCACCACGGCATAAGCTCTGCTGATCTCTGATCAGTAGAGCTAAAAACATATAACCCCACGTCAGAGCTGCCATGAGTAGAAACAAGAGGTCAATGACCTTGAAGCTCTACTGATTGATTTTGATTTCAGGAAGTAGTCGCTACAGACTTGTTTTTTGAAAATCTATTTTTAACCGTGGCGGCCATCTTGAATTTCCGGCTGACCTGAAATTTTGCTAGGATCAATAAGACATTAAGAGCAACATTCCTGTGAAGTTTCATGAAAATCCGTCAAGTAGTTTCAGAGGAGTAGTCGCTACAAGTTTTCATTATATAACTCTATGTAAACAAAGATGGCCGCTGGCAGCCATGTTTAACGTCGAATCAAAACGATTTTCGACAAGGACCAACATCATGTCATGCTGATCATTTTAGAAAAAGTCCCATATCAATATCTCATATAGTTTTCAAGAAGTAGTCGCTACAAGCTTATTTTTTAAAAATCTATTTTTAGCCGTGGCGGCCATCTTGAATTTCCGGCCGACCTGAAATTTTACTAGGATCAATTAGACATCAAGAGCAACATTCCTGTGAAGTTTCATGAAAATCCGTCAAGTAGTTTCAGAAGAGTAGTCGCTACAAGTTTTCATTATATAACTCTATGTAAACAAAGATGGCCACTGGCAGCCATGTTTAACGTCGAATCAAAGCCATTTTGGACAAGGACCAACATCATGTCATGCTGATCATTTTAGAAAAAGTCCCATAGCAATATCCCTTAGAGTTTTCAAGAAGTAGTCGCTACAAACTTGTTTTTAAAAACCTATTTTAAAATTTGGCGGCCATCTTGGATTTCACATCTACATGAATTTTTGCTAGGATCAACTAGACTTCATGGGCAACATTTCTGTAAAGTTTCATGAAAATCCATTCAGTAGTTTCAGAGGAGTAGTCGCTACAAAAAAAAGTTTACGGACAAACAGACGGACGGACAGACGGACAACGGACGCCGCACCACGGCATAAGCTCTGCTGATCTCTGATCAGTAGAGCTAAAAACATATAACCCCACGTCAGAGCTGCCATGAGTAGAAACATGAGGTCAATGACCTTGAAACTCTACTGATTGATTTTGATTTCAGGAAGTAGTCGCTACAGACTTGTTTTTTGAAAATCTATTTTTAAACGTGGCTGCCAACTTGAATTTCCGGCTGACCTGAAATTTTGCTAGGATCAATAAGACATTAAGAGCAACATTCCTGTGAAGTTTCATGAAAATCCGTCAAGTAGTTTCAGAGGAGTAGTCGCTACAAGTTTTCATTATATAACTCTATGTAAACAAAGATGGCCGCTGGCAGCCATGTTTAAAGTCAAATCAAAACGGTTTTCGACAAGGACCAACATCATGTCATACTGATCATTTTAGAAAAAGTCCCATATCAATATCTCTTATAGTTTTGAAGAAGTAGTCGCTACAAACTTATTTATTTTAAATCTATTTTTAGCTGTGGCGGCCATCTTGAATTTCCGGCCTACCTGAAATTTTTCTAGGATCAACTAGACATCAAGAGGAACATTCCTGTGAAATTTCATGAACATCCGTCAAGTAGTTTCAGAGGAGTAGTCGCTACAAGTTTTTACTATATAACTCTATGTAACCAAAGGTGGCCACTGGCAGCCATATTTAACGTCGAATCAAAATAATTTTCGACAAGGATCAACACCATGTCATGCTGATCATTTTAGAAAAAGTCCCATTTCAATATCACTTATAGTTTTCAAGAAGTAGTCGCTACAAACTTAATTTTTAAAAATCTATTTTTAGCTGTGTCGGCCATCTTGAATTTTTGGCAGATCTGAAATTTTGCTAGGATCAATTAGACATCAAGAGCAACATTCCTGTATAGTTTCATGACAATCGGCCAAGTAGTTTCAGAGGAGTAGTTGCTACAAGTTTTTACTATATAACTCTAGGTAAACAAAGATGGCCGCTGGCAGCCATGTTTAATGTTGAATCAAAACGATTTTTGACAAGGATCAACATCATGTCATGCTGATCATTTTAGAAAAAGTCCCATATCAATATCACTTATAGTTTTCAAGCAGTAGTCGCTACAAACTTGTATTTTAAAACTGTATTTTTAGCTTTGGTGGCCATCTTGGATTTCACATCAACATGAATTTTTGCTAGGATAAACTAGACTTTATGGGCAACATTTCTGTAAACTTTCATGAATATCCATCCAGTAGTTTCAGAGGAGTTGTCGCTACAAATAAAAGTTTACGGACAGACGGACGGACGACAGACACCGCACCACGGCATAAGCTCTGCTGATCTCTGATCAGTCGAGCTAAAAACAAAAACCTGTAACCCCACATCAGAGCTGCCATGAGTAGAAAAAACAAAAACATATAACCCCGCGTCAGAGCTGCCATGAGTAGAAAAACAAGAGGTCAATGACCTTGAAGCTCTACTGATTGATTTTGATTTCAGGAAGTAGTCGCTACAAACTGTTTTTTTGAAAATCTATTTTTAGCCGTGGTGGCCATCTTGAATTTCCGGCCGACCTGAAATTTTACTAGGATCAATTAGACATCAAGAGCAACATTCCTGTGAAGTTTCATGAAAATCCGTCAAGTAGTTTCAGAGGAGTAGTCGCTACAAGTTTTCATTATATAACTCTATGTAAACAAAGATGGCCACTGGCAGCCATGTTTAACGTCGAATCAAAATAATGTTCGACTCGGATAACAATCATGTCATGCTGATCATTTTAGAAAAAGTCCCATATCAATATCTCTTATAGTTTTCAAGAAGTAGTCGCTACAAACTTATTTTTTAAAAATCTATTTTTAGCCGTGGCGGCCATCTTGAATTTTCGGCCGACCTGAAATTTTGCTAGGATCAATTAGATATCAAGAGCAACATTCCTGTGAAGTTTCATGAAAATCCGTCAAGTAGTTTCAGAGGAGTAGTCGCTACAAGTTTTCATTATATAACTCTATGTAAACAAAGATGGCCGCTGGCAGCCATGTTTAACGTCGAATCAAAACGATTTTCGACAAGGACCAACATCATGTCATGCTGATCATTTTAGAAAAGTCCCATAGCAATATCCCTTAGAGTTTTCAAGAAGTAGTCGCTACAAACTTGTTTTTTAAAAACCTATTTTTAGATTTGGCGGCCATCTTGGATTTCACATCTACATGAATTTTTGCTAGGATCAACTAGACTTCATGGGCAACATTTCTGTAAAGTTTCATGAAAATCCATTCAGTAGTTTCAGAGGAGTAGTCGCTACAAAAAAAAAGTTAACGGACGGACAGACGGACGGACAGACGGACGGACGGACGACGGACACCGCACCACGGCATAAGCTCTGCTGATCTCTGATCAGTAGAGCTAAAAACATATAACCCCGCGTCAGAGCTGCCATGAGTAGAAAAAACAAAAACATATAACCTCACATCAGAGCTGCCATGAGTAGAAAAAACAAATGTTGTTTAGCGCAGATAAAATTATTTGAGTCGCCCCCTAGCAATATTAGGGTTTAAGTGTTTTGTGATGACCCCTGCCAGAAGGTATCACCTCAGCAGAATCTCAGAATCAGTCTGCTGACCTGCTCGTTACCGACGCCATTACTTTACAAAGCTAAGCAAAGTTTTGCTAAAAGAAATTTCGTTTTTTAAAGCGAAGTTGTTCCGAAGGATATTGTCGCGGATTATTCGAGGAACGGTGTCTTCAGTTAAGTAATTTTTTTATACTGTATAGTTGCTGCTATTTTGCTGTTATAATAATTCTACAGCATGTTGTACGCTGGAACACACGAGGCATTGAAAAACCCACGTGGCATTCACATAATTTTGGAAAGATACCAAAATATCAAGGATATTTGGCAATAATGTTTAAATAAACTCATGGATATATATGTATGCAGATCGATGATAAACTGAATCTATTTGCCCGGGATATGTACAAAAAGATCGCATGTAGAACTTTTATATTTTGATTATTGCCTCGATTAAAAGTAAAAGTCAGAGCAGGCTACTGTACAGGTTTGTATGTTCGATTTACGCCGGCACGAATATATAATAGCATCATTGTTTTTGATTATTCAGTATTGTAAATTGTTGTTTGGTGGTTTATTACTACATCAAGGTTAAATGTTGTTGGTTCGTTAATAAGTGTAGATTTTGCACACAGCGTATTATTGCAAAGGCGTGCTACTGAGATAAGCGCAGTTAAGGACCCGGAGACTGGATAACTAAAACAGCGTAGCAGATGCTGGAAGTAGGTTAAGTGTACTATAAATAGTGCAAAGTTGTTGCGGCCGAGTTCAGGGGATAACTGAAACTGAGGCATGAAGATGCTGTGTATTAAATACGGCGTGTGTAAACACTCGAGTTATTCGCAGAATGGCGGTGCATGTTGTGATTTGGGGGATATAGTCTTGTGCATCGTCTTGAACAATTATTAGTAAATAGTGCTGAATATTTCAACTGAGGGCTGACATGGAATGCAGTTAATGTCAGTTGTTACGGTTTAGGGGGACTTAAATTGCAACAAAGTAGGAGACTGCACTCTAGAGATTGTGATTTGGAAGGACGTGATATCGTGTTACTAGATTTAGGTTTCAAATGATTTCTGCAGTCCGTTATACTCACCAGAACAATTTGCACTAGACATGTTGAACTATGCTTCATATATAGCCATCTTGCAGGTTTTGCACAGGGATAATGTACCATATTCAGAGTATAATTCTCATATTATTCGGGCCAATGTTGCTATTCAGAACCTGGTAACTACTACGGACCTACCAATTTTTTATTGAAAGCATAGGGGTTTGTGGATCTGTACAGAGTACATTTTCAATAGCGATGGAATACATTTGTCTAACGAAATTGGTTATCCAAAATACATCAGGAGTGTCAGAGATTGTGTAATTTGGGTGAGCCGATGGAATAAATAAGGTAAAAGAAAATAGGAAAAAAAAAAAAAAAAAAAAAAAAAAAAAAAGGGGGTACGCAATTATATTGCTGGTGGCGGATGTAGCCCACCTATGTGTATGGCAACAAATAGTTAACACATTTTGTTGTTAAACATTTTTGATTCAATTTTAACTTACTTATTATTTAGATTATAAGCTTGTATTATGCTTATTCGTCATTTTTAATAGAATAAATGACATATTCACACATTAGAGTGTCTTGTTTTATTTTACAATAGTTGCCAATACATATAAACTCATACTCTAAAATGACAAGCCACGGTTTATACTTTAGTAACAGGATGCATTATTTGTATAAGACGATTGAATTTATGTGTGGGAATCCCCTAGCAATATTAGGGTTTAAGTGTTTTGTGATGACCCCTGCCAGAAGGTATCACCTCAGCAGAATCTCAGAATCAGTCTGCTGACCTGCTCGTTACCGACGCCATTACTTTACAAAGCTAAGCAAAGTTTTGCTAAAAGAAATTTCCCACCACCATCCCCATCCACCTCCCAGCCATAGGATATATGTATATCCTTTGATTGTTTGTATTAGTCATAGGATTATGATATATGTATATCCTTTGATTGTTTGTTGTATTAGCCATAGGATATATGTATATCCTTTGATTGTTTGTATTAGTTTAGCGGGCGGATTGTAGCCCACCTATGTGTATGGCAAAAAATAGTTAACACATTTTGTTGTTAAACATTTTTGATTCAATTTTAACTTACTTATTATTTAGATTATAAGCTTGTATTATGCTTATTCGTCATTTTTAATAGAATAAATGACATATTCACACATTAGATGTAACCCCACATCAGAGCTGCCATGAGTAGAAAAAACATAAACATATAACCTCACATCAGAGCTGCCATGAGTAGAAAAAACAAGAACATATAACCCCACATCAGAGCTGCCATGAGTAGAAAAAAACAAAAACATATAACCTCACATCAGAGCTGCCATGAGTAGAAAAAACAAGAACATGTAACCCCACGTCAGAGCTGCCATGAGTAGAAAAAACAAGAACATGTAACCCCACGTCAGAGCTGCCATGAGTAGAAAAAACAAAAACATGTAACCCCACATCAGAGCTTCCATGAGTAGAAAAAACAAAAACATATAACCCCACATCAGAGCTGCCATGAGTAGAAAAAACAAAAACATATAACCCCGCGTCAGAGCTGCCATGAGTAGAAAAAACAAAAACATATAACCTCACATCAGAGCTGCCATGAGTAGAAAAAACAAAAACATGTAACCCCACATCAGAGCTGCCATGAGTAGAAAAAACAAAAACATATAACCTCACATCAGAGCTGCCATGAGTAGAAAAAACAAGAACATATAACCCCACATCAGAGCTGCCATGAGTAGAAAAAACAAAAACATATAACCCCGCGTCAGAGCTGCCATGAGTAGAAAAAACAAGAACATATAACCCCACATCAGAGCTGCCATGAGTAGAAAAAACAACAACATATAACCTCACATCAGAGCTGCCATGAGTAGAAAAAACAGGAACATATAACCCCACATCAGAGCTGCCATGAGTAGAAAAAACAAAAACATATATCCCCGCGTCAGAGCTGCCATGAGTAGAAAAAATAAAAACATGTAACCCCACATCAGAGCTGCCATGAGTAGAAAAAACAAAAACATATAACCTCACATCAGAGCTGCCATGAGTAGAAAAAACAAGAACATATAACCCCACATCAGAGCTGCCATGAGTAGAAAAAACAAAAATATATAACCCCGCGTCAGAGCTGCCATGAGTAGAAAAAACAAAAACATATAACCCCACATCAGAGCTGCCATGAGTAGAAAAAAAAATATATATAACCCCGCGTCAGAGCTGCCATGAGTAGAAAAAACAAAAACATATAACCTCACATCAGAGCTGCCATGAGTAGAAAAAACAAAAACATGTAACCCCACATCAGAGCTGCCATGAGTAGAAAAAACAAAAACATATAACCTCACATCAGAGCTGCAATGAGTAGAAAAAACAAGAACATATAACCCCACATCAGAGCTGCCATGAGTAGAAAAAACAACAACATATAACCTCACATCAGAGCTGCCATGAGTAGAAAAAACAAGAACATATAACCCCACATCAGAGCTGCCATGAGTAGAAAAAACAAAAACATATATCCCCGCGTCAGAGCTGCCATGAGTAGAAAAAAAAACAACATGTAACCCCACATCAGAGCTGCCATGAGTAGAAAAAACAAAAACATATAACCTCACATCAGAGCTGGCATGAGTAGAAAAAACAAGAACATATAACCCAACATCAGAGCTGCCATGAGTAGAAAAAACAAAAACATATAACCCCGCGTCAGAGCTGCCATGAGTAGAAAAAAAAACAACATATAACCCCACATCAGAGCTGCCATGAGTAGAAAAAACAAAAACATATAACCCCGCGTCAGAGCTGCCATGAGTAGAAAAAACAAAAACATATAACCTCACATCAG
Organism: Cyrtodaria siliqua; assembly: GCA_037043455.1. Lineage (NCBI taxonomy): Eukaryota > Metazoa > Mollusca > Bivalvia > Adapedonta > Hiatellidae > Cyrtodaria > Cyrtodaria siliqua. The sequence continues at coordinate 1,506 of JAWPHD010019929.1, read as the reverse complement.
AGCTGCCATGAGTAGAAAAAACAAAAACATGTAACCCCACATCAGAGCTGCCATGAGTAGAAAAAACAAAAACATATAACCTCACATCAGAGCTGCCATGAGTAGAAAAAACAAGAACATATAACCCCACATCAGAGCTGCCATGAGTAGAAAAAACAAAAACATATAACCCCGCGTCAGAGCTGCCATGAGTAGAAAAAACAAAAACATATAACCTCACATCAGAGCTGCCATGAGTAGAAAAAACAAAAACATGTAACCCCACATCAGAGCTGCCATGAGTAGAAAAAACAAAAACATATAACCTCACATCAGAGCTGCCATGAGTAGAAAAAACAAGAACATATAACCCCACATCAGAGCTGCCATGAGTAGAAAAAACAAAAACATATAATCGCGTCAGAGCTGCCATGAGTAGAAAAAACAAAAACATGTAAACTTTAATCCAAACTATATTATACATGTTTTTTGTCGAAACTGAGGCTCTGCCGAGGTTCCGATTAAAACACTTGTACCGAGGGTTGGAATTCCGTATCTTCACCGGATACCCATGATAGATTCTTTTTCTTGCACATCAGAGACATGTTGTGCGTTGACGCCGCCCGTACTAACGTTTTGCATGTTTTCCTGCATACCTGATGTTGGTGCATGACTTTTATCTCTACCCATAAAGATTATAAGAATCTTTCATGATATCCGGTGAAGATAGGGTATTCCAACCCGAGGTATAAGTGTTTTTATCAATTAAAACACATACCGAGGGTTGGCATTCCCTATCTGAACCAAATACCCATGATAAATTCTTTTTCTTGCATATCCGAGACATATTGTGCATTGACGCCACCAGCTTATAACGTTTTGCATGTTTTCTTGCATACCGGATGTTGGCGCGCATGAATTTGATCTCAACCCTCCTAGCGTGAGATGGAAATATCTAGCCCCGGTAAAATGACGGATATCCATGTCCGGTATGCAAGAAAAGCTTTTCCCTCTTTCGATCCCCCATGTAAAACATGGATAGCCTTATCTGGAATGCAAGAAATATCATGTTCTCGATCCATATTCAATTCAATTCAAAATCATGTTTTTAGGTTCCAAACCTAATATGGGGAAATTCTACCAGCTGCAGGGAATGATGGCCAACTATTTCTTTGTCCACGCCATCCGTGGTTGTGTTAGTTATCATAAGTCATTTTCTAAATAGTAGCCTTGCCTCCTGACTTACGATGAATAACATCAGAGTTTTAAGACACTGTTCAGGTGATATAATAATGTATATGTGCCGATTAAAAGTAAAGGTTTATTCATGATAAAATACCCAACTGAATATGCGTAAAATTAATTATGAGTTAGTAACTCTTAATTTGACACTCTAGTTTTGAGGTTTGATCTGGTTTGGTAAAACCGCTTATATTGCAGTCTTCGAATTAACCCACTAACCCGAAGCCCGGGGCTAGTAAACTGTCATTCGGGCTAGTGATTTTTTTTTATTTATGTAGTCGGTCT
>JAWPHD010019928.1:0-33698 GCA_037043455.1 Cyrtodaria siliqua | reverse complement strand
ACACTTTAAAGAGAATATATCAGGCTTTTCAAAGGGGTCTAGGTGTCTGACTTAAAATTGACAAATAATTATATTTTCTATTCTGAAGAGCCTAATTAAACCTAATGAATGAGCCTAAACATGGTCCCTTATTTGCAAAGGAATTGATTCTGCACGGCAATATGTGCTATCCTAGGTTACGCACAAGGGTTAATTTCAGCAATTTATGTCCGATTCAGTCCTAGATATATGGTGTATTCAAAGTTTAAACCTTAAAGGGACACACGGCAATCTTGATTTTTTTAAAAACTCACGGCGTCCCGTTAGTTTTTCTCTTCACTTGCATTTGTTCAATCATTAATATTAATTGTTCGAATAGTTCAAAGCAAATTATTTTTACATATTACTAACATTTTATAATAGTGCATCAATAATACATTTAAAAAATTGGTGAAATAATGAAGATAATTGAAATTTCAAGTTTTTATTTAATCATATGCAAGCAGTTTTAAAGCCAAAATGACGCAGGATAAGTAAATTGAGGAGCAAATTTTAATGTTTGAATAAAACTCAAGATTGCCATGTGTCCCTTTAACAATATGGTTCGAACATTATATTTTGATTGATATAAGTGTTTTATCATGAATCCGTCCTGGAATGCAAAAGTTATTGAACGCTATATGACCTTTGTCCTCTGTCACGTGCTCCTCCATATGCAGCATCAAAAACCAATAACAAATATAGGCTGCGCACTCAAAGCGTGCCGCCAATAATAATTATGTTGATGAGCCATTAAACAAGAATCAGTTCAGCTCAATTTCCTTATTTAGTCAACACTCAATATGTTACAATACCAATTTTCACTCTCTCATGTGCATTGAGTGCATTCTCTGGCGTGGCTCTAAATAACCTGTAACCTGTTGATGAGCCATTAAACAAGATTCAGTTCAATCTTATTTCCTTATTTAGTCATTATTTCACCAATCAGTATGTTATAATACCACATTCCACTCTCTCAGGGGTATACATTAGACATCAGTTGATGTTTATACTCTGGGGCGGCTCTAAATAACCTGTAATGTGTTGATGAGCTGTTAAACAATATTCAATTATATTCACTTTCTTTAATTCAGTCATATATTTCACCATGCAATACATTATAATACTACCTTCTACTTTCTCTGGGCGACTCTAAATAACCTATAATATGTTGACGAGTGATTAAACAAGATTCATTTCAATTCAGTTTCCTTATTTAGTTATAATATGTTATAATACCAGTTTCCACTCTCTCAGGATGTGCATTTAAACAACATTCTGTTCAATTCAGTTTTCTTATTTAGTCATTATATCATCACTCAATATGTTAAAATACCACTTTTAATTAGTAGTATGTAACTTTTTGAGGTTTTCATTATGTATTTTCACATCAAAAAAAAAAGAAAAAGAAAATATACTACAATTATATGTTAAATAACAGGACACATAATTACAAACTTAGTGGAATCTTATGTAACAAGAAAAGTCATAGGATACAATATATACTATGACGACGAGCGGCAATAAGAATAAATATTGTAGTATATATGTTTATTTTAATTCAATGCATTAGAATTAAAGCATCTTGTGTAAAATTAATTGTGAGTTCAATTTGGTGTAGCAAAGGCAGAGAACGAAATGGAAAAGTGAAATGAAGATGCAATGTTTTTATTTGATTTAAATGTTTTAAAATAAACGTGCAATTTAAGTGCTTTGCTTTAACCAAGGAAGAGCTATATTCGCTATTTTTATATTAAGCTTAACGAGCTGGACGGCGAACTGAAAAAAACTTCGCTAAAACCGACAATTCGCTATAGCTTAGTTCCGGCTATATGTATTCTTAAAAGTCTGACTTTTGACTAAAAATAATGTTCCAATGCACAATTATATGAAAAAAACTCACTCTGAATATGTCCATACGTATGAATAATTACAATTTACATACGGTATTAATATGATCAAATGTCTATATTTTTTAAGTTCATGCTGTACAAAAACAACATTATTGATGTGCAAAAATAAAAATTGTATGTACAACTCTGTAAGTGTGTCAGGACTCTGCCAAGACTTGAACCTGGATTTCTTTTCTCGAAAGAAAAGTGTGTTTCTTTACACTACAGAGATCGCCCAGACATCACAAAAGAGTGTTCAAAACTAGGCAAAACTAATAAACATTTAGATTAAAACCTTTTCAAACTAAAACTATCACTGAAGTTTTTTAATACCCCTGCAAACGCATACCCCACAACTATATGCGCATCTCCACTTCATACTGATGCTTCTCACAAAGTTTGGCAAAAATCCATATATATAGGACTTATGGAGAAATAGCACACAAAATAATTTTTCTTAGAAAAATATTCAGTGGGCCAGAACTGTCATCAAACACCACTGAACCAAAATCCCACTATGATGTGCGTATTTCCATATGATGCACGATTCACACACAGTTTGTTGAAACCCCATCAGGTGCATGGTTATAGTAGTTTCAGAGGACTAGTCACTACAAGTTTTCATTATATAACTCTATGTAAACAAAGATGGCCGCTGGCGGCCATGTTTAACGTCAAATCAAAATAATTTTTGACAAGGATCAACATCATAGATGGTCGCTGGCGGCCATGTTTAACGTCAAATCAAAATAATTTTTGACAAGGATCAATATCATGACTGTCATACTGATCATTTTAGAAAAAGTCCCATATCAATATCACTTCTAGTTTTCAGGAAGTAGTCGCTACAAACTTTTATTTTGAAAATCTATTTTTAGCCATGGCGGCCATCTTGAATTTCCGGCCGACCTGAAATTTTGCTAGGATCAATTAGACATCAAGAGCAACATTCCTGTGAAGTTTCATGAACATCAGTCGTGTAGTTACAGAGGAGTAGTCGCTACAAGTTTTTACTAGATAACTCTATGCAAACAAAGATGGCTGATGGCTGCTGACAGCCATGTTTAACATTGAATCTAAAGGATTTTCGACAAGGACCAACATCATGTCATGCTGATCATTTTAGAAAAAGTCCCATATCAATATCACTTATAGTTTTCAAGACTACAAACTTGTTTTTTGAAAATCTATTTTTAGCTGTGGCGGCCATCTTGAATTTTCGACCAACCTGAAATGTTGCTAGGATCATTAAGACATCAAGAGCAACATTCCTGTGAAGTTTCATGGAAATCCGTAGAGTAGTTTCAGTAGTCGCTACAAGTTTTTACTAAATAACTGTATGTAAACAAAGATGGCCACTGGCAGCCATGTTTAATGTTGAATCAAAACAATTTTCGACAAGGACCAACATCATGTCATGCTGATCATTTTAGAAAAAGTCCCATATCAATATCACTTAGAGTTTTCAAGAAATAGTCGCTACAACCTTTTTTTTTTAAATTTTTTTTTTAGATTTGGCGGCCATCTTGGAATTCACATCAACATGAATTTTTGCTAGGATCAACTAGAAATAATTTTAGAAAAAGTTCCATATCAATATCACTTAGAGTTTTCAAGAAGTACACTGTTTTTTTTATGCCTAATTTGGGGCCGTTATTCGGCCCCATTCACAATGCCAAAAAGTATACTTTTTTCACAATTATATCAAAAACATTCACAATCTGAACAAAAAAAAAAAAAAAAAAACAACAGGCAGTAAGGATATTAGTCTTAATATAAGCTGGTGTCAAAACTAGTCTGTATTTACCAAAAACAAAACTTAAAACCAAGGGATATTAAACTGTGAAAATAAAAGTGATTTTTTTTTCTCTTTTGTTATAATATTTCACAATTTTCACAATTTCTAGAAAAATGCCGCTATTTTTCACAATGGCACAGGCACAGGCTGCATTCACAAAACACATAAAAAAAACACTGAAGTAGTTGCTACAAACTTTTTTAAAAATCTATTTTTTAGATTTGGCGGCCATCTTGGATTTCACATCAACATGAATTTTTGCTAGGATCAACTTGACTTCATAGGCAACATTTCTGTAAAGTTTCATGAAAATCCATTCAGTAGTTTCAGAGGACAGACGGACGCCACACCACGGCATAAGCTCTGCTGATCTCTGATCAGTAGAGCTAAAAATGTCAAGGGGCCGTAACTCCATCAAAAATCAACGAACCATAAAACAACGAAAGGCACAACTAGAAATCATAGCAATGCTTCCTGCTAACACGGCGTCAACACACACACAAAAAAAATAAATATTAAAACAAAACTATGAAATAAAAATAATCAAAAATAAAATTTTAAAAAATTAAAAATTAAAAAAATAATGAATAAATAAATATCAAATAAAAAAATAAATAATTAAACTATTAAAAAAATGAATAAAAATAAATAAATCAAAAACTAAATGTAAAACAATTTATATATATATTTAAAAAAAATTAAACAACAAAACATATACTAATAATAAAAAAAAAAACGCAAAGCATCTGTGAATTGAATTGAATTGGGTTTTTACGGCGCACCAACACATTACAGGTTATATGGCGCCTAACAGGCATGAACATGCCAGGCTCATCTTCCATGTACAACGCCTAGAACCTTCTCACCCTGAACTGCAGAGTTGCTGCAAATTTTATTGTAAAAACTCCATTTACGCTGGAGTCACGTTTATTGTTTTTCAGCCACTGCTCTTTTGATGTGAGCGAGATGGCACCTGAAACAATGCAGGGATCATGATGAAGACCTTTAATGAACATGAACAAAAAATGATAAAATGATAAAATGAATTTGGGAGGGATTCTACCCCTCTGCCTACCCCTCCAAAGGGATCTGCAGTGGCCCTATTCTTTGCACCGTGACCAAACGGGGCACCCGGGAACGACATGGGGCATCTGTTAAGTTTGGTAAAGATCGGATGAAAAATGAAGGCCCTTGGCCGGTAGAGCTAAAAATCATCACCTTCAAAAAGTAGGTCAAGGTCACAGATGAAATCCATGCGTCCAACCCAAGACTACGCCAAAATAGAATATTTTTTCTTCTAAAGATTAAGCTATAAATTAGGTTTAAAACATCTAATGCATAATTATAGTTCACGAGAAAGTGATGTAAATGTAACAATTAAAGTTATCTGCCCTTTTCTTGGATGGTGAAGGTCACATCCACATTTGCTTTGTCACATTGCAATGTACCACTCAAGATACAACTATAAGCAGAGTTTGAAAGGTCTTGGTACATACAGTTTGTGAAAAAATGACCTAAATGCCAAAGTTGAAGGTAAAAATTATAAGGTTATCTGCCCTTTGCTTGGAGAGTCAAGGTCACATCCACATTTGTTTTGTCACATTGTGATGTACCACCCTAGATACAACTATAAAAACAGTTTAAAAGGTGTAGTGCATACAGTTTGTGCGAAACTGACCTCAATGCAAAAGTTGAAGGTAAAATTATTAAATTATCTACCCTTTGCTTGGAGGGTCAAGGACACTTCCACCTTTGCTTTGTCACGTTGCGATGTACCACTCAAGATACAACTATAAGCAAAGTTTTAAAGGTCTAGTGCATACAGTTTGTGAAAAAGTGACCTAAATGCAAAAGTTGAACCTAAAAATTATTAAGTTATCTGCCCTTTGCTTGGAAGGTCAAGGTCACTGAAAAATTTCACATTTGCTTTGTCACGTTGCGATGTACCACTCAAGATACAACCATACGCAAAGTTTGAAAAGTCTAGTGTATACAGTTTGTGAGAAAATGACCTAAACGCAAAACTTGAATGTATAACGCCTCCGCCGAAAAGCAACACCTATGTCTTTTCTTCAAAAAGGTGAGACAAAAATTGATGTGTGTCCCTCATATAAGGAGTTTATGATTCAGCTGCCAATTCTGCTATGAGTTTAGAGGAAGATGCTTGTATTGTTGTCATCAATTCAATATTCTGCTTAGGTTCTATTAAAACTGTATTTTATACAAAAAATACCACTGAGTTCCGTCGGTGTGTTCTTGGGCCTCGTCCGTCGGATGGGGACGTAAACCGGGCGGTCCCGTGTATCGGTCTATCCTCCGAGCACGTTAAAGAACCATAGGAATCTATTCGATAATAAGAGTAGGGCACGGTTCCCTGATTCCTATGTATCCTTCCCCTCTCTCTGGGGCGGCTCTAAATAACCTATACAGTGTTGATGAGCCGTTAAACAACATTCAATTCAATTCTAGTTATTTATTTAAAACATAACTGTTTGCATTTTGTGTACAACTCAGTCCATATTGGTGAGTTTCATGTTTCATTTTCATCCCTTAGAAATGATTTCCCTTTAAAAAGTGAAATGTTTGTTTTTCTCTTTAGTCAGTATTATTTTTGTTTGTTTGAATAGTCTTTTACGTAATTTTCATCACATGTTAGGACATAATATTATATGATGGTAATTTTTTGTGGTAGAGGTAGATCATCCCATTTTTCCTGGGTTACAAACCAATACTATATACCTCCCGCCATTTTCTCACCTGACAAGTCAAGCTCCCAGTTGGAATCGAACCCGTAGCTGTGAGAGGCGAGAAAGTGTTAGAATGAATGAATGAATGTATGAATGAATGGTGTTTTACGGCACGTCGACACATAAATAGGTCATATTGTGCGCAAAAATTGATGAAAAATGAAGTATTAATTAAAAAATTAATGTAAATATATAAAGATAAAACTATTAAAAAATAAGGGATGATAAGGAAAGTGTTAGATGCAGCGTCTTTACTATCCCGGCCATGAATGCGACTTCTTTAGTGACGTTAGTAATCTTGATAGCAGTTAAGATAAAAAGGGAAGTGTTATAGACGGACGGACGGACGGACAGAAATTACAAAAAAAACTTTATGAGTGGAGACAAAATTATGATAAACATGATGTTTTGATAAGGTCACAGTTTACTGTTATTTATAAATGTGGTGATGAAGAACTGTTTGGTACTTATGATGATACTTATGATAAGTAGAGCTCTTTTGCCAGCATGTAAGTCTAGGCGCATAGCTAGACCAGTTTCATCATATGCTGACTGCAATGCTTATAAACAAATCATTAAAACAGCTTTGACGGTCAAGGTCAAGACTTAGTTTATACAGAACTAGAAATGTATGCTTTTTGTAGTGTCCGAAACCAGGTTTTAACTAATGAATTGAAAGTTAAACAAAAAACAAACACATTTTTTTCAAAGGTTGTTGTATTATTTCAACCTTTGACCCGACACGTATACATAAAAGTAATTTAAGGGTTGTCAGTTTGCTAGAAGTAAAAATAAATAAACTAGTTACGAACACGACGAGTTTTCTGTGTCACATTTTAATGAAACAATAAAGCACTGACCATTTTGTATAGATTGTGCATTATAAAAATGTTAGTTTACTTTATATATTCAATCAAAAATGAGTATCATAAGATGCTAATTGGATGAAATAATAGTTTTTTATATATAGTATACATATATCAGGGCTCGAAATTAGCACTAGTCCTGTAGCCCGAGGCTAGCAAAAATGCTGCCAGGCTAGCAAAGTCTGTGTCTGGGTAGTCCCGATGGGCTAGTAACAAAAAATATTCAAATAAGAAATAAATTATAAATCGACAGATTATGTAGTGACAGCACTGTCTAACCTAACAGGTCTTTTAAAAACTTGATATTTCCAAAGTTTCAATAAATGTAAAACTCGTATAAAGAAACCGAAACTTAAATTAAAATAGTATTTTCTGTTGAATATTATATTTGGCTAGAAAATTTTGAGCAGGTCTAGTGATTTTACCCAACTACTAGACCGGTAGACCGGTGGTCTAGTAAACTATAAATGTTAATTTCTAGCCCTGATATATAATGATGCATATAACATGAAGAGTGTATTAGAATTAACAAAATCAAGTATTCCTCTTTCTTTGTTTAATATAACCTTTCAATTTTCACCTATTTTAATTTTCTTGGTATCACCTTTTTCATATCAAATTTTCCTATCTGATGCGTATAGTTTTGAAGATATGTTTGTATCAAAAAATAGACTAATGCATTGCTGAAAAATGAGAATTTTAAAGTGAGACTGCATAATGCCCAAAAATGGACATTTTTGAGGTATATTTTTTGATCGCGACAAAAGTTACGGTTACGGCACATACTCTCACATGTTTTAAATCATAGATTTGAAATTAGTTGGTAAAAGTATTACTGCAAGAGGGATAAAACATGCAAAATGTACAAAAGAACTAAATACTGTGTTTTAGCCGAATATGGTTTACGAACAGCTTTCAATCAAACTCTAATACAATGTATTTATTTATGTACATGACAATGACACAATGAAAAATGATCAGGATAATGACCATGCAGGTCAACTGAGTTGCCCGGGCTATAAACAGGACTCCGATAGCGGAAAACCGAATGAAATAAACAAAAATCGCTGATAAACAGCAAATTTAAGAAACATATTAATTATTAGTAGGAAAATATGAATATTTACATTATGCTTGGACGCGAATTCATGATCACGCGAATAAATCACAGACCCGGTGATGCGCGAACTTAAAGTCACGCAGAAATATTGTGATTTACAGTATTCATGAATACATATTCATCACTCTGTATTCGTGATATGTATCGTAATCGCCAGCTCTTGTATTTGTTACTGCTATTAGAGTCCGGAAAACATTTATTTTGTCAATTATATTTCATCGGGCATATCTATGGAGGCAATTCTGGTGGTTTGGTGAACATTTTGCAAGAATGAAGCAAGATACGCATGTCATAGCGGAGACCAGATGTGACCTATATTTCTATATAGAAGATCACAGTAACCTGAAAGTTTGCATGATTTTAGATCTATGCATATAAGAAACACAATGGTGGAATTTGGTGAAAATCCTGCAAGTAATGAAAAAAATATAAATAAATAAATGATGTACGCACAGACAAACGAATGAATGGATGCACATACACCGGATCGGTAAATAAAATTACCGCATTTCCGCTAACAGTAGCACTTGGAAGATATATATATGCAAAATGAAAAGGGGGCAGTCTCTTATTAGTTTTTCCTTTTTTTTTTATTAATTTAGGGTTGTATCTGTACTTAAAAGCAACTATGGCCAGACTCAAATGTCATAACACTAAATCTTGTCTTTTTATTTTAAAGGTATGGTTTCTAAAAAAAAAAGTGGGGGTGCTTTTATTAGGGGAAATATGGTAGATGAAAAATGTTTTGATAGAATGATGATGAAAATAGTTTATGACATTTTATGTTATAGAACTTGGGGCTGAAATTCGACCCCATCCCTTGCCAAAAGGTTTCCCTCTCTTTTATTGAATACAATTCTCCTCAATCTCTAAAACAAGAGGGCCAAGATGGCCCTGAATCCATCACCTTAATTAGGCAAAATATAGCATTTTAAACTAAATCAAGGGCCGTTACTCCGCTGTTACTGGTCCGATCTGGTTGTTTTTCGAACTTGTCCGAGCTTTCATTGATATTAGCAATCAGATAAAGTTTGGTAAAGATCGGATGAAAAATGAAGGCCCTATAGTCTTAATGAGGCAAAATATAGCATTTGTACAATAGAGCTAAAAATTAAGATTTAAAAAGAAAGAGAAAAACAAATGTTTACCTCCAGTGGGATTTGAACCCACAGCTTCTAAGCTTCCCAGCGCAAGAAGTAATTCAGAGATTTTTTAATCGTGGCCATCATGGATGTCACATTTAACTTGTTTTAACAAATTTGAAAAACATTCATATAAGGCCAAATAAAATTATACCTGAATTTACTGTAACCCGACCGACCCTCTGAAAACACCCCCCGACTCCTTTTTATTTTATTGAGAAAAAAAAAGTAAATAAAAAAATAAAAAAAAATAAAAAAATAAAAAAAAATGTTAAAAAAATAATAACGTTCATTAGATCACGGTGGAATTTTCAATTTCGCGGTGCGGTTTTGAAAGCGTGTGAATTTCACGGTATACTGTGCACAGAACTGGTATAAAAGAGTCAAAATGGCATCTCCCAGTGCTGTTTTGGCTGTACAGTTTCAAAAATGTCAGCACATGGAATGCTAATGTTATGGCGTGCACTCTCCATAAAGAATCGATTGTTGAATTGTTTGACAAGTACCACAAACAGGTCGGTAAATGCCCCGAGTTCCAGGCCACCTGTCGTAAGTTTGTTTCTAAAACAGTAATATTAATGTGCATATGTTTACTTGCTTCTCAGCACTAAGCATTGGCATCGACTACTACTGCATTATAACTTCTTGAAGAAGTATGCTGTTCCATAATAATTTTCTGGACTCAACCTCAATATAGGCTCATAATAACTAACATGAGAAATTTATAAATATTTATTACTTTCTGATGTTTGAGAAGTAATATACATGTAAGTCAAAACTTTTACAAAACTATTCAAATGGTCAATTAACATTGGACATTATAACTTTGAATATTTTTTTAGCTGTCTGGGAGGCATGAACTGCTCTTGGTTACATGTATGTCAACCGCAGAAGTTGACTACACCTGTGGGTCCCCCATCTTTCCTGACGGTCATATACCGGTATTCAGGAAGAGCATGGAAGTCAAGTCACTCATAACATTTCAGGCCCCACTGGAGATCACACTGTATGGAGCTGGACTGATCCCAGCCGACTCATGTACTCATTACTGTTGGAGCTGACCCTCTTTCGGACTTGCAGAAAACATTTAAAACTGTTTTACCCCTTGTAATAATTGCAAGTGTTTGGGAAAATAGCCAGTTGTTACCAGGCCTTTTGGGAAACAATAAAACATACACAATTTCATATTGTTATCTATTGTAGTTTTTAAAATACCACCTTATCCGATTCATCAAAGCTCATCGCCACCTTAAATGTAACTTAATAAATTAATAAAAAAATGCCTACCTACCTACCCTATTTTTTTCAGCAATGTTACAGTAAACACAGGTATAATTTTATTTGGCCTAAGGATCATCCATGTGAAGTTTGGTCAAATTTGGCCAAGCTTTTTCTGAGAAGAAGGTTTGAAGATTATCCCTATATAAGTCTATGTAAAACATGTGACCCCTGAGGCGGGGTCAAATGTGACCCCAGGTTCACTATTTGAACAAGCTTGGTAGAGGACCAGAAGCTTATAGTAAATGCAAAATATCAAACCTCTGGCTCTTGTAGTTTCAGAAGATTTTTTTTTTAAGTATTTACATTTGACACCTGTGGCGGGGCCAAATGTGACCCAAGGGTATCATGGCCTTAGCTTCCCCGTGTACAAGAAGTAATTTAAAGATTTTTCTATTGCGACCATCTTGGATACCGTGTTTACCTAATTTTAATAAATTTGAAAACATTCACCTAAGGATCATCCATGTGAAATTTGGTCAAAATTGACCAAGTTTGACCAAGCTGTTTCTGAGAAGACTTTTAAAAGATATTCCCTATATTATAAGTCTTTGCAAAACATGTGACCTCTGGGGCAGGCCAAATGTGACCACCATTTGCACAGAACCATAATCTTATGGTAAATGCAAAATATTAAACCTCTGGCTCTTGCTCTTGAGATTTTTTAAAAAAGTTTTTTCCTAGATACAAGTCTATGTAAAACATGTGACCCCTAGGGAGGGGCCAAATGTGACCCCAGGGTCACCATTTGAACAAACTTGGTAAAGGACCATAAGTTTATAGTAAATGCAAAATATTAAACCTCTAGCTCCAGTGTGTTTTGGTTGGCTGTTTTTGTAGCCATTATTGGGCTATATTCCCTGGTGCAATGCCAAAACATTTTTTTTTCCCCCAATTTTGAGACAAAAAATCCCAATTGAAAGGGGAAAATAAAGCTTTAATGTTCTGAGAACGAAACACTTTTAAATGCGTCTGTTGATAGAAAAGAGTATTAAAGAAACAATTATTAAATGAAAGTTTTACTGTATTTTTTTTCCAATTTTATGAAAAATCGCGCTAAAATTAACGATCGCTATGGTATGGGTTATGTTCCCAAAGTATAGAAAAAAACACTGGGCTTTTGTAGTTTCAGAGAAGATTATGTTTTCCCTATATAAGTCTATGTAAAACTGTGACCCCAGGGACGGGCCCAATTTTACCCCAGGGTCACCATTTGAACAAACTTAGTACAGGACCATTATAAGCTGATGCTACATGTACATGTAATACATGAAAGCTCTGCGCTTTATGGTTTCAGAGAAGAATATTTTTTAAGTCTTTTCCTATATAAGTCTGGGCAGGGATCACTCTAGGCTGCGATTCCGCGATATTCTCGCATTAAAATCTCAAAAATCGCATGAAAAAAAGACAAATGGAACAAATTGTCGCATCGAATTCGGGAAATCCATTTTCACCATTTCGGTTCGTAATGCAAATATATTGATTTATATTTCATTTAAAATCTCAAGTTAATTTGTTCAGATACAATTATTCGCGATTAAAACATATAAAATGAGAAAATATCAAATTATTCGAACACATCAAAAGGAGATTGTTATGTCTGTAAACCTCCGGTTCGCTTTTGCTTCGCGGACCCGGCGGTGTCAAAGTAAATCGATTGATTTTCACCATTTCGGTTCGTAATGCAAATATATTGATTTATATTTCATTTAAAATCTCAAGTTAATTTGTTCAAATCCAATTATTCGCGATTAAAACATATAAAATGAGAAAATATCAAATTATTCGAACACATCAAAAGGAGATTGTTATGTCTGTAAACCTCCGGTTCGCTTTTGCTTCGCGGACCCGGCGGTGTAAAAGTAAATCGATTGATTATGAATAAACATGGCCATTTTTATAATAATTTATCAACTTCTAGTCATGTCTGACAATATCCCCCGATCTATAATGACGTGATTAACTATATACTGGTGCAAGCAATTAACTTTGAATCCGAAATGTTTCGTGAAAATGGTGAATGTCTCATTAAAATCAAGCTAATGGGACATTTTGTCTCATTGAAATTCAATCCTAGGGTCATCCCTGCTAGGCCAAAAACAAAAATAGGTCTGTTTCTGGTATTTTGCCCCAGAAAATGAGGTAGGTCGGTAGGATTTTTTTATTTTTAGAATAATCCTTACTTTACTAAATTCAAATCAAGAACATCGAAAGCATGTTTTCTTGGAACATATTACATAATACGAGTGTTCCACAACACTAATACATGCCTAAAACATGTTGTGCCCTAAATGGTTTAGGGTCAGGGCCTTGAAAATAGGGTCGGTCGGAAGACAAGAAACAACCTTTTTTTTTTGGCCCTATGAAAAACATGCAAAATCTCAATAAAAACTGGATCCCCAGGGCACGGCCATTTTTGACCCCGGGGCATGGCCATTTTTGACCCGGGGACTTTATTTAAGCAAACTTGATAGTCTAGGTGTTGGCGAACATTTTAAAAGAAAATCAGTCGAAATCTGTCCAGCAGTTCTTGAGAAGATTTTTTAAGGTTTCAAACATATATAATAATGGTGGCCATCTTGGATGTCGCGCTGAACTAATTTTAACAAATCTAAAAAGCATTCATCTAAGGATCATACATGTGAAGTTTGGTCAAAATTGATAAAATTCTTAGCATTTATTTCTTCTTATTATTTTACATATATTATCAATATAATCACCAGTTAGTAATATGCAACAACAACTCGCTTTATAATATTCTTATAATTAATATATAGGCAAAAAAAAAACACCTCTGTTTCAGGTGGCCCGACCGACCCTATTTTTAAGGGGCCGACCCTAAAACTTTTATGAAAAACAAAACAAAACAAAAAAAATAATTAAAAAAAAATAAAAAATTGTTCTGACCGATGATTTATCACAATATATCGAGGTAAACTGACATCACAGAGAAACTTTTAGTTGTATCATCAACTTGTATGGGGTTTATGAGATAAATACATGTATAATCTCACAATATCTTGCTCCAGAAAAAAAAAAAAAAAAAAAAAAAAAAAAAATGCCTACCGACCTACCCTATTTTGTTAGAGCATGCAATAGGAAACACACCTATTTTTGTTTTTGCCTTAGTTATAAAGTGATCATAAAGGTGACGGCACAAGTTTTTAAAAAATCATAATTCCCATGTGTCTCTTTAAAGTAGCTATCCTAGCTGCCAACAGTAAAATTTTACATTGTACATCATTTCGAAAACTACTGGCGACAAGGTATATATTAATCTGAGCATTCTCTAACCTTACCTGCAGCACTTTTTACGATTTTGATATTTCATCTGGCTGTACAAAAGCCACAAAAAAAAAAAAGAAAGAAAAATACATTTAGTGTCATTCAGAGAATGCTCGGATTAGGTATATATATGACTTACGCATACTGAGAGGCCAAACTCTATATACACAATATAAAGTTTAAAACAGTTTTAACCAACTAGACTGAAACCCGAAACTGGAGCGTCGAATAAAAAAGTTACCATCTCATTTTTACGCAAGTGGAGCGCTGTGGTCTAGTGGCAGTGTTTTTTTTATGCCTAATTTGGGGCCGTTATTCGGTCCGGCCCCATTCACAATGCCGAAAAGTATACTTTTTTCACAATTATATCCAAAAAATTCACAATCTGAAAAAAAAAATAATTTTTTTTTAGGGTAAATACAGACCAGTAAGGATACTAGTCTTAATATACGCTGGTGTTAAAACTAGTCTGTATTTACCAAAAACAAAACTTAAACAAGAGGTCAATGACCTTGAAGCTCTACTGATTGATTTTGATTTCAGGAAGTAGTCGCTACAAACTTGTTTTTTGAAAATCTATTTTTAGCCATGGTGGCCATCTTGAATTTCCGGCCGACCTGAAATTTAGCTAGGATCAATCAGACATCAAGAGCAATATTCCTGTAAAGTTTCATGAAAAACCGTCAAGTAGTTTCAGAGGAGTAGTCGCTACAAGTTTTCATTATATAACTCTATGTAAACAAAGATGGCCGCTGACAGCCATGTTTAACATTGAATCAAAATAATGTTCGACTCGGATAACCATCATGTCAGGCTGATCATTTTAGAAAAAGTCCCATATCAATATCTTTTATAATTTTCAAGAAGTAGTCGCTACAAATTTATTTTTTAAAAATCTATTTTTAGCCATGGCGGACATCTTGAATTTCCGGCCGACCTGAAATTTTGCTTAGATCAATTAGACATCAAGAGCAACATTCGTGTGAAGTTTCATGAAAATCCGTCAAGTAGTTTCAGAGGAGTAGTCGCTACAAGTTTTCATTATATAACTCTATGTAAACAAAGCTGGCTACTGGCAGCCATGTTTAACGTCGAATCAAAATAATGTTTAACTCGAATAACCATCATGTCATGCTGATCATTTTAGAAAAAGTCCCATATCAATATCACTTGTAGTTTTCAAAAAGTAATCCCTACAAACTTATTTTTTTTAAATCTATTTTTAGCCATGGTGGCCATCTTGAATTTCCGGCCGGCCTGAAATTTTGCTAGGATCAATTAGACATCAAGAGCAACATTTGTGTGAAGTTTCATGAAAACCGTCAAGTAGTTTCAGAGTGGTAGTCGCTACAAGTTTACATTATATAACTCTATGTAAACAAAGATGGCCACTGGCAGCCATGTTTAAGGTCGAATCAAAATAATGTTTAACTCGGATAGCCATCATGTCATGCTGATCATTTTAGAAAAAGTCCCATATCAATATTTCTTATAGTTTTCAAGAAGTAGTCGCTACAAACTTATTTTTTAAAAATCTATTTTTAGCCGTGGCGGCCATCTTTAATTTCCGGCCGACCTGAAATTTTGCTAGGATCAATAAGACATCAAGAGCAACATTCCTGTAAAGTTTCATGAAAATCCGTCAAGTAATTTCAGAGGAGTAGTCGCTACAAATTTTATTATATAACTCTATGTAAACAAAGATGGCCGCTGGCAGCCATGTTTAACGTCGAATCAAAACGATTTTCGACAAGGACCAACATCATGTCATGCTAATCATTTTAGAAAAAGTCCCATATCAATATCTCTTAGAGTTTTCAAGAAGTAGTCGCTACAAACTTGTTTGTTAAAAACCTATTTTTAGATTTGGCGGCCATCTCGGATTTTACATCTACATGAATTTTTGCTAGGATCAACTAGACTTCATGGGCAACATTTCTGTAAAGTTTCATGAAAATCCATTCAGTAGTTTCAGAGGAGTAATCGCTACAAAAAAAAGTTGACGGACAGACAGACGGACGGACGGACAGACGGACAGACGGATGGACGACGGACACCGCACCACGGCATAAGCTCTGCTGATGATCTCTGATCAGTAGAGCTAAAAAACTAGTGTTTCGTGCACTTAGATGTTATAGTTGAAATAGCTGATGTGGAGCACAAAGTATTAATTTCAGGATCATCAACTCCACCTATTTACTGCCTCAGAAGGTGAATCATCCAGAAAATTACTAGTCACTAAAGACTACCACAAAATTCTGTCTTCGGACCAATTCTCTTTCTACTATACATAAATGACCTACTCAAAATAATCTTCGACAAGGATCAACATCATGTCATACTGATCATTCCCATATCAATATCACTTATAGTTTTCAAGAAGTAGTCGCTACAAACTTGTATTTTGAAAATCTATTTTTAGCCATGATGGCCATCTTGATTTTCCGGCCGACCTGAAATTTTGCTAGGATCAATTAGACATCAGACTAACATTCCTGTGAAGTTTCATGAAAATCCGTCGAGTAGTTACAGAGGAGTAGTCGCTACAACTTTTTACTAGATAACTCCATGTAAACGAAGATGGCCGCTGACAGCCATGTAAATAAGGTTCGACTTGAATAACCATCATGTCATGCTGATTATTTTAGAAAAAGTCCCATATCAATATCACTTATAGTTTTCAAGAAGTAGTCGCTACAAACTTGTATTTTGAAAATCTATTTTTAGCCATGGCGGCCATCTTGAATTTCCGGCCGAACTGAAATTTTGCAAGGATCAATAAGACATCAAGAGCAACATTCGTGTGAAGTTTCATGAAAATCCGTCAAGTATTTTCAGAGGAGTAGTCGCTACAAGTTATCATTATATAACTCTATGTAAACAAAGATGGCCACTGGCAGCCATGTTTAACGTCGAATCAAAATAATGTTCAACTCGGATAACCATCATGTCATGCTGATAATTTTAGAAAAAGTCCCATATCAATATCTCTTATAGTTTTCAAGAAGTACTCGCTACAAACTTATTTTTAAAAAATCTATTTTTAGCCGTGGCGGCCATCTTGAATTTTCGGCCGACCTGAAATTTTGCTAGGATCAATAAGACATCAAGAGCAACATTTGTGTGAAGTTTCATGAAAATCCGTCAAGTATTTTCAGAGGAGTAGTCGCTACAAGTTATCATTAAATAACTCTATGTAAACAAAGATGGCCACTGGCAGCCATGTTTAACGTCGAATCAAAATAATGTTCAACTCGGATAACCATCATGTCATGCTGATAATTTTAGAAAAAGTCCCATATCAATATCTCATATAGTTTTCAAGAAGTACTCGCTACAAACTTATTTTTAAAAAATCTATTTTTAGCCGTGGCGGCCATCTTGAATTTCCGGCCGACCTGAAATTTTGCTAGGATCAATAAGACATCAAGAGCAACATTCCTGTGAAGTTTCATGAAAATCCGTCAAGTAGTTTCAGAGGAGTAGTCGCTACAAGTTTTCATTATATAACTCTATGTAAACAAAGATGGCCGCTGGCAGCTATGTTTAACGTCGAATCAAAACGATTTTCGACAAGGACCAACATCATGTCATGCTGATCATTTTAGAAAAAGTCCCATATCAATATCTCTTTTAGTTTTCAAGAAGTAGTCGTTACAAACTTATTTTTTAAAAATCTATTTTTAGCCGTGGCGGCCATCTTGAATTTCCGGCCGACCTGAAATTTTGCTAGGATCAATAAGACATCAAGAGCAACATTCCTGTGAAGTTTCATGAAAATCCGTCAAGTAGTTTCAGAGGAGTAGTCGCTACAAGTTTTCATTATATAACTCTATGTAAACAAAGATGGCCGCTGGCAGCCATGTTTAACGTCGAATCAAAACGATTTTCGACAAGGACCAACATCATGTCATGCTGATCATTTTAGAAAAAGTCCCATAGCAATATCCCTTAGAGTTTTCAAGAAATAGTCGCTACAAACTTGTTTTTTAAAAACCTATTTTTAGATTTGGCGGCCATCTTGGATTTCACATCTACATGAATTTTTGCTAGGATCAACTAGATTTCATGGGCAACATTTCTGTAAAGTTTCATGAAAATCCATTCAGTAGTTTCAGAGGAGTAGTCGCTAAAAAAAAAGTTGACGGACAGACGGACGGACAGACGGACAGACGGACGGACGACGGACGCCACACCACGGCATAAGCTCTGCTGATCTCTGTTCAGTAGAGCTAAAAACCAAGGGATATTAAACTGTGAAATTAAAAGTGAAAAAAGTTTCTTTTTCTTTTGTTATAATATTTCACAATTTTCACAATATCTAGAAAAATGCCGCTATTTTTCACAATGGCACAGGCGCAGGCTGCATTCACAAAACACATAAAAAAACACTGAGTGGTAGAGCGTTGGACCCATGATCGTAACGCTGTTGGCTCGATCCCCGCCATTGCCATATGCGGTGTGTCCCTGAGAAAGACACTTTATCTGCATTTGCTTCGTACTGGTTCTACCCAGGAAGACATCGAGAGTGAATCATATAAGTTCATGGAGCTTTCGTTACAATCGATTTAAAATAAGTAAGTTTTAACTAATTTTTAATACGCATATTCAATTACGGGTGTTTTTAAAACCTGTGAATAAACCTTTACTTTTAATTGGCACATATACATTATTATATAACTTGAACACTTGCATAGAGTTTTGATACAAGGTTATGAAGTGTAATTTTACAATTATCTGGTGAGTTAGTTTCATTAAGCAGTTTTTATGATGTGAGGTGAATTTGCCTTTTCTTTGCAAACTCGGGCTAAAAAAGTACTGGAACTAGATTTGCCCAGGTTACTGTATTATTTTTGCTTTTCTCATTTGAACATATTCTTAAATGCTGTTTGCAGGATTTAAGAGGTGTGTGTGTGGCTTCCTGGTCAAATCGTACTTAAGTCAAATCGTACTCAGGTTAAATCGTACTGTTTTGGTCAATTCACTCTCATTTTTCGGTCAAATCGTACTCATGGCAGGTCAAATCACTCTCATGCTATTTATGAGTACGATTTGACCAACACAATGAGTACGATTTTACCAAAATAATGATAACGATTTGACTTTTATCAAAAACGTTTACTAGTTTATATATATGATGCAGAACGTAGAAACAAATTATATTAAAAACATTCTTCATTGTTGATTGTTGATTACTTAGTCAATGTTGAGTGCAAAATGTAAGTTATATTTTATTGTGTATTGTTATATTAAACTGTTGTTTGTAATAGTGTGTTTTTGTAATATTTAATGTCAGCCATTTATATGTATTATGGCTAATGGAATTTTGAAAATTGTCAATTGAATGTTTAATAAAGTTGGAAATTTGAATACATCATGTACAGTAGCATATTATTAACTGGGAGCTTGACTTATAAAGTTAGAAAGTGTCGATTCTTATGGATGGCGGGAGGTATACCGTACTGGTTCTTCCCAGGAAAAATGGAATGGTCTGCCAATGGAAGGTCATATAGAGCCTAAAATAAAGTATGTCATGCTGTGACGTAGAACATCATTCAAACAAGCAAACAAAGAAATTATTAACCGATTGTCATTACTAAATGCCAACTTTAGGGTACGGATCGTCTCTGGTATGTCGTCATGTAGGCCAGATATGGAGCTATGATATAACCTAGATGAAGTAATGTGCAAAAAAGTAAATAACCTTGTATGTATTTCTAATCGTATGACTCATGTATTGAATCATGTGTGTAGTCATGTAGAGGTTATCTTCAACTATTGGCAGTGAATATAAAGATATGCAAATTAGTTGACAACTAAAGCAAACATATGTCTCGTCATGAAGAGTTACGACATAACTTCTAGCATATTAATATATAAATGAACGTCTAGGACAACAAATCCATTAATTAATTCAGATCACGGAACTAATACAATACCAAGAAACCAAGGAATGAGATATTGAATATTATGTTGATACTTGTACACATGTCACTGTAATAATCAATGTAGTTATACTTACTTATTATTTGTGAACACACATTCATTTCGTTTATTGACATTTTAAACAGAAACAGCCTACTGCGAATTCTTTTTATAACTTTATAAAATGACATTTTAAACATATACATGTGATACATTAAGTGAAAGCAATGAGATAGTAACACTATCTTATACAATATCTACCCAGAGTTGTCGTTCCTTGCATACACATACGGTGTCAGACCGGTGAAAATCAGCCCATTGAACACAATGCAATATAGGCTATATTTGGAGATGAATCACAAGTTCCACAACATTCGTTCGCTTAAATACACTTTTATTATGTGTATTAAACACATTTGGCTAGCAAACGGTCCCATATCTGGAATAAAATACCGATTCAGTTTTTCAACATTTCGCGTCATTCATTCACACTATGCGTATTTTGAAATAAACATCTGTCAAAACCACATCTGTCAAAACCACATCACTACCTAATCTTGGCAAACGATGAAAATCGGTGGAAATGCAAAATTTCTTGATGGCACTAATATTTTTCTTTATATGAAATGCTTATACAAAAGAAAACAATTGTTCGGCTTGAATGTTTTAAATATACAGAAAACTATATTGCGGTAGAATAAAGGTTAGTACTTTGGCATATCACTCCGCCTCAAAACATTAAATTAGGCACCACCAAATCGTTCCCATAGGGTAACAGTACAGCATTTTGTTTAACAGCGATTTCCAATACCACATACCTCTTAATAATCTACCGTAAATTAAATAAGTAACCTAAAATATATATCAAAATGTAGATAATAAGTCGTGTTTCTTTCGATTGTTTACATGTCAATCAGCAGCCGATAGTTGGTGGTGTCACGGTGTTGAAGTTCTGTTCGCCATTTTTATATTTAGCTATGGTCATGTGACAAATTATCATGTGATCGCAGACTACTTTATTAGACGTTGACAGAGGTCAATGTAATGGCTTCTGGGAGAAATTGTATCTTATATCGAATCAACTTGGTCACTGCAGGGGTCGAATTTCACAAATTTAGCCACTAGCTAAAAATATCCAGTGACTAAAAAATCTACTAGCTAAAATCGGTTCTCACTAGCATTTTTATTCAAGTAATATCGGGATGTAAATTCTGTTGAATAACACATTAACAATACGACTCGTAATATCGAATTTACGTACTGATGATTGGCGGTCGCTTGCGTGGACACAGCAACACTCGCACCATATCTCCCTGCAGACGTTATTGTTAATAAACTTCCCCAGCGTAATATTGAGTTCTCTCTCCCATCGCGATACTGTTTTTAGTGACGCTGTGATGGCTAACGTTTCTCTCGGTGCCGTCGTTGTAACTGTCATACTATTTTCTCCGCGTTCGCTCGACTCCATCTCGTCATTAAAGTGATTTTGCGAGCAGACGATCCTGTCATGATAATTGATTGTGTAAAGTCCCGAGTTATCTTACCGGAAGTTGATATCGATTCATTACGTATAGACGCTTGCACTAGTCTTGTTTACTGGATAAGCGTCAATCTGATACAGACTGCATTTACTTATTTTCGTTTGACAATGAAGTTACGCAAATAATCATGTTGACATGGAGAGAGGTTTGACTACATATGTCGTCGGACCATTTGTTGGTTATGTCAGTCTTCGTGGGTGATATTCAATCAAGTGTGTGCTATTTATTTCTACTCGCAGAAAAAAGCAAGTGCTCGAAATTTTCAGTAGCAATCTGAAAAATCAACTCGCATTTTGCGAGTCCGTATAAATTAAAGTGTCTGTATTATTATTTTGCATAAGTCATGTTGCACAAAATATCAAATGGTAATAGATGTGCATATGTAATTTCTTGGTATTACACATAATGTAAATTCAAATTTCATTTATTTCGTTTGTTTTATGTGTGTGATTATTTATATTATCGTGTATAGTAACGCATGTATATATTTCTATCCTAGTGGCTGAATAATATTGACATTACATTGTGTGCGAACAATGCGACTGGTGTGGTTTCATATGCTAGTATTTTCAGATGCCAAAGAACACACGGCCTTTTATCAAAGTTGACTCCAATTATGTGTTAATTGTCATGCGATGTTCGTAAATTGAACATTTCCTGGATGGAGGGTGCTTGTGACCAATTTAATATCCGCTAAAACAGATCTTCTTGGGGTTTTAATGTCTATTAGTCGGTAACGTGGGATGTCACTGTACCTGAAGGGTACATACAAAAGATGTCTGTGTGTCACTTTGATAGCACTATGAGCTAAGGATACACATTTAGTGTGTGTATTGTATTTTACTTTCAATCCATATTTTCCACATTGGGTTTGTGTATATAATAAATATATTGGTAGTTAATAACATGTAACCATGATATGCGGTTAAAAATGTAATGATGTACATACATCTGTTCCAAAACATATGAATTGTTTTATTTTATTTTATTTATATATATTATGGTATGATAACACCGTCAGCGGTCTGTATGCGTTTCGTTCACCTAGAAAAATAATTGAAACATTGACCAGAGGGCACTGGTTTTGAATTTATTGTTTATAATACAAGGGCCAATTTACACTGGTCTTATATTCATGTAACAAACAAAGTTTGTTTCAATGTCTCGCATAACTAAGCTCTGAAACTACGTTCTATCTCCATCTAAAAGTTCAATACTCCACGATGGAAATAAACTCTGTCTCTGTCGAATCTATCGTCGTGTGTCTATCTTATGTATAGTTTGTCGCAGTCATACAATGGGACATTATAATACCATTTGACAAAATATGTATTGTAACTATTGTATAGTTGGATATTTTCGACATCGAAGACATGTTGTGTACATATTAAATATTTTATTTTCACAGTTTATATTTTGTTTCCACATTATATGTATCATGGTTACATTAGTGCATTAATATATACAATATCGATATAAATACATAAAACAGTAAGAGCGCTCTAACTAATTATAATTGTACTACATGTGTCGGTTCAGTTTGCTAATGATTTATGTCAAAGCTGTTTTTGAAAATTTATATAGAAGAGAATGCCTCACTCCTATCGTAGAATCAAAAGGCTAACATCTATACCCTTGGAAGGTATAATTGGCAGTTTAAAGCTTATATATGACGTCATAATCCTCACTGCTAATGGTAGCCAATACTTATGTAATAAAATATCAAGATTGCAAACTGAAACGTCTTTTATTGACTGAAAAATAATAATAAACTTGAATGTGGTTTAACGGCATGTCATGTGTACAAACAGCCATACACACACATACATATGCATACATGCATACATACATATATACATATGTACATATACACGTACTACCATGCACATATCTGCATGCACACACACGCAGACACATCTGCACACATATGCGCATATATGTACTTGACACCTAGATATGTTGTTATAAGAAAACTGACGTTTGTTTGTCATATAACTCAACATGATTCTGTAGCTTTTACTATAAGGATTGTTATAGTATTACATATATGATTAACAACCTTTAATGAATGCTATTTCATGACGCTGTGTGGTTCTTGACAATTTAACATTAGACTATGTGTTCTTTCTATGTATTCATAATGCACATTTGTATGTATATATGTGTGTTTCCCTGCTATGTAGTGTATATATCTAAATCATTTATTATGGATTCATTTATAAAAGTTATTTACCTTTCTCATAATAATCCAAAACTCCAATTATTTATTTCTGCGTGAAAAATCACATCCGCATTGAACAGTGTTTGTTTCGAATAGACAAATTTAGAATCGTCCAGTGAAGTACATAGGTGGTTATTAGCCATGATTTTTTCTGAACCAGCTAGGCCCGTGATATAAATTGATATGTTGTGTTTTCATGTGGTGAACGTTTTTTAATCAAATTGGTGTTAATTTTTAATATCATCTTTATTATTTTATTTTACATATATCTATATAATGTTACGTTATCGTTTTGATGATGTGACGTGATTTTGGGCTTTAGGTAGACGTCATTATAGAGTTCACAGCCTGTCCGGTCATCGCACAGTTTCTAATATTCAATATTAATAAGAATTGGCTATTAAACTAAAATGTTATTTATTCCGTCTGTCTTTTATTCACTATACGACTGTTTGTGTTTATAGTCTACCTGACTGATGTATTAGATATAATATCGTGACATATCTAGGTGTCAAGTACATATATGCACATATGTATGCGGATGTGTATGCGTGTGTGTGCATGCGGATATGTACATGCATGCATGTATTTTTATTTGTATATATGTGTGTATGCATATGCATATGTTATCATACCATAATATATATAAAATATATATAAATAAAATAAAATAAAACAAGTCATATGTTTTGGAACAGATGTATATACATCACTACATTTGTAACCGCATATCATGGTTACATTACACAGTACATTCCACAGTACTTATATTAATTCTATATTATAATTATATGAAAAATAACCCTACTTCATATTGATATGTAGATATGGTACCACATCTACATATGTCCGTTACACGTATATACACATTTAATCTCAATAAAATAAAGCATATGGAATTAGCGACCAAGTTATAATCTTCGATATAAAATACAGAATCAAGACGTAATTGTGTTATTAACTACCAATATATTTATTATATACACAAACCTAATGTGGAACTTTTAACTTCTTGTCTTACTGCCGTTAAAGATCACGTTAAACTATATTGTGATAAAACTTATGAAAACTCTGGGATTAATTTATTTTGGTCTATAAAAAATTCAGGAGACGATCTTGATAAAATTTTCAAGAATGGTCAAGTTTCATCAATAAGCACTTATGACTTCTCTACACTATATAAAACCTTACCACATCACCTTATTAAAGACAAGCTAATTTCTCTTATTCAAAAAACATTTGCTAGAGAAAATACTACATTTTTGGCATGTAATAATATAAAAGCGTTTTTTACTAACGGCAGTTTTGACAATTATACTATGTGGACTTGCTATGAGGTTTGTGAAGCACTCATCTTCCTATTAGATAATATTTTCGTCAGGTATGGAACCACCGTTGATAGACAAATTGTTGGTATCCATATGGGTACGAACTGTGCACCACTTGTCGCAGATTTGTTTTTATTTTGCTATGAAAGGGATTTCATGTTGAGTCTTTCACCAGATACCCAGGCAGATGTTATTGAAGCCTTTAATGACACCTCTCGGTATCTGGATGACATATTGAACATTGACAACCCTTTCTTTCCAACTATGGTTAATTATATTTATCCTAAAGAACTTCAGCTTAACAAAGCTAATATATCTGATAATAACGCGTCTTTTCTTGATTTAGATCTCTCGATTGAAAATGGTAAAATAATTAGCAAAATCTATGACAAGAGAGATGATTTTAAGTTTGACATTGTTAATTATCCCCACTTGGATGGGGATGTTCCCCGAGCAACTTCTTATGGGGTATATGTGTCTCAACTTATTCGTTTTTCTAGAGCTTGTACTCGAGTTGAGGACTTTAATATTCGTAATCTTTGTATAACTAAAAAGTTACTCAATCAGGGTTACCGTTACCATAAACTTCGTAAAACCTTTGCAAAATTTTATTATCGTAACCCTGATCTTCTTTCCAAATATAAAAGTAATTTAAGGACTCTTCTGCGACAAGGACTATCACAACCTGACTTCTATGGTGATGTGATTTATAAACTTCGTAAGATTCTAGGTCATGATCACTTTCATACTATCTTTGTTATACTTGTTAAAAAGTTTATCAAAAGAGGTTATGACCCTATCATTTTGCAACGTACTGCATGCTTGGTGGTGGACCCTTTTACAGTTCGCCACTATGCTTTCCTCTTTAATTGTACGATGACCGGACAGGCTGTGGACCCTTTGATGACGCCTACCTAAAGCCCATTGGGACGGTGGCGTTTGATGTTTGTGTCCATGATCTTTCTTGTCGTGCCCTTAATGGTTTATTCTCTTACTGCTCTGGCTTCTGCAAAGTCATTGAATACCTTCATTGTGGCTTTCTAGGCTATTGTTTTTTTGTATTATATTTACACGAGCATATTTGTGTTTTACTTATATTGCCTATTGATGCTGCCTTGTTGGTTAGAGATTAGATCATGGCGGGGATTTCTTTATTTACACTGTCCTGTTTTAATGGGATGACAGTAAGGTAAGTGTGAGGTTTGGTGCACCCTAGAACCGGTTTAAACCCCCAGTGGCCTACTTTGCCACTGACCGTTCCAAGGCGGTAGCCCTATTGTCAACCCTTTTTGTGTTTGTGATGTCGTTTGCATTTATTATTGCTTTTGCCTTCTTGTTTGTCTGTTTGCGATTTTGTTTCTGTGTTTTGTGGTTTACTGTCCTCCTTGAATGCTACTTTCCCTGTCCGATCTTTTTATATTTCTTAGTTAGAGTTACCAACGTTCGGCTACTGAACAGGACTTTTAGGGTTCCACTACCACACAAGGCAACCGTTTTAAAACCAAATAATGTTAACATGTTTGAAAAAAAAATCGAAACTATTACGAAATAAATTTGATTGGTTCCTACCATTCTGTGTCTGAATGCTAGATGTTTAACATGATTAAGCTGGCAAAATATTCGCTCATCAAAAATAAAACGTGTCAGAAGACTCTGATTAAAAAGAAAATTGTTATAATTATTAAAGAAACAGTATTTATTATTTTAAGAATGTAAATATGTCTAACAGTATACAAAAAAAAGAAAGAAAGATATACAAATCGGACAGGGAAAGTAGCATTCAAGAGGCAGTCAACCACAAAACACAAAAGCGAACACGCAAACAGACAAACGGGAAGGCAAAAGTAATAAAAAATGCAAACGACATCTCAACCACAATGGGGTTGACAATAGGGCTTCCGCCTTGGAACGTTCAGTGGCCAAAAAGGCCACTGGGGGTTTAAACCAGGTTCTAGGGTGCACTAAACCTCACACTTACCCTATTGTCATCCCAATTAAACGGGACGTGTAAATAAAGAAATACTAAAGTTAAGCTTTAATCTAAATGATTGAATGGTTTAGACGATATTTATTATAGGATTTAATTTATTTTTCGCAATACCTCACTCTTAACAAAAGTTATTGAGCGGATGTTTACCTATTTTTAGTAACAGCGATCTTCACCTTGATCCCAGTGAACCCAAATGGAATCCCAACCTTTCTTTCCATATAAATTACCTGCAAAGCAAGTTTCGTCTGAATACTTCACTCCCAACAAAAGGTATTGAGCATTTTATTTTTTTCAGTAACATTGACTTTGACCTTGAACCCAGCGATCCAAAACGCAATCCCAACCTTCCTTTTCATATAAGGTACCTACTAAGCAACTTTCATCGGAATAACTCCATCCTAACAAAATCAATTGAGCAAAAAACATTTATCTATTTTAGTAATAGCGACCACAGTGCATCCCAAATGCAATCCCAAACTTGCTTGTCCATATAAGCTACTAACCAAGCAAGTTTCATCTCAGTACCTCACTTCCAACAAAGCTAATTGAGAGGAAAACGTTTTTTCTATTTTTGGTAACAGCGACATTGACTTTAACCCCAGTGACCTCATGCAAACTCAATCCTATCTTTATAGCCTACTTACCCAGCAAGTTTCGTCGCAATGCCTCACTCCGAACAAAAGTAATTGAGCGGAAACCATTTTTCTATTTTTAGTAACAGTGACCTTGACCTTAACCTCATTGACCCCAAATGCAAACTAAATCTTTCTCTTCATATAAGCTACCTAACCAGCAAGTTTCGTCACAAGATCTCACTCTTAACAAAAGTTATTGAGTGGAAACCATGTTTCTATTGTTAGTAACAGCAGCCTTGACCTTCACCCCAGTGACCGCAAATGCAATCCCAATCTTCATTTCCTTGTAAGCTATATACCCAGTAATACCTCATTCCTAACAAAAGTTTTTGAGCGGAAACCACGAGTTGATATCGCCCGCCCGCCAGCTCACCAAACGACATTCGGTATTCGGTAGAAAAGTCTGATTAAAAAGTGCTGCTTAGAGATTATAATTTACAGTTTAAACTGGAGCCATGCTTACACATCTCCTCCTTAATATATAATATATATATATGCGACACAATGTATTGCAAATACAAGACTTTTTAGAATAAACAGAGATCTAAGAAGTATATGTATTAAACAATCATATGTGAAGGAATTTATAAAAAATAAAAGATAAGTTTACATGTCTTACTCACTTTAAACATGTCCGATAACGATTCTTCATCGGGTAAATCATCCTGTATCTCAGACTCCTAGACACTGTAGACGAAACAAAAATGGATGGCATAACATAACTGAATAAATGAAAATCGACACGTAAATAGGTCATACTGTGCGCGAAAAACGATGCAAATGAAATGGATAATTATTAACAGGTAAAATTTTATTTTCAAACAAGGGATCGAAAACAATAACATTAATACATGTAACTTTGCAACGCATTGTGTATTAATTCAATGGAATATAGATGTTGTTTACAGTAATATAGACGAACGAACTTATGGTTAAAGGGTACAATGCGCTATTTTCCAACAACATTTATTTGAATGGGCTCTGAAAAAAGCTGAAAGAATTATCAAAGTACCATAACAAATAAAGGAGATATGACCTATTGGAAATATGAAAAAAACATAAATGGAGGCTGCCATATTGGAACGATGACGTCCTCGCGCCGTTTTACAATATGTGCCATTTTGACAAAATACGCTTGGTTTACTATCAATATTCATAGCAACATATGCAAATGGATTGAACTACAAGTTATTACAACATTAGTTACAGTTATCACACAACACATCATGGCGCGGATCGAACCCACAACCTTCCGATCACGGGTCCAACGGGTCTACCACTAGACCACAGCGTTCAACTGCGACTTATTTATAAACTTCGTAAGATTCTAGGTCATGATCACTTTCATACTATCTTTGTTAAACTTGTTAAAAAGTTTATCAAAAGAGGTTATGACGCTATCATTTTGCAACGTACTGCATGCTTGGTGGTGGACCCTTTTACAGTTCGCCACTATGCTTTCCTCTTTAATTGTACGATGACCGGACAGGCTGTGGACCCTATGATGACGCCTACCTAATGCCCATTAGTTGATGTTTGTCCATGATCTTTCTTGTCGTGCCCTTAATAGTGTATTCTCTTACTGCTCTGGCTTCTGCAAAGTCATTGAGTACCTTCATTGTGGCTTTCTAGGCTATTGTTTTTTTGTATTATATTTACACGAGCATATTTGTGTTTTACTTATATTGCCTATTGATGCTGCCTTGTTGGTTAGAGATTAGATCATGGCGGGGATTTCTTTATTTACACTGTCCTTCAACAATGGTTTTAATGGGATGACAGTAGGGTAAGTGTGAGGTTTGGTGCACCCTAGAACCGGTTTAAACCCCCAGTGGCCTACTTTGCCACTGACCGTTCCAAGGCGGTAGCCCTATTGTCAACTTTTTTTGTGTTTGTGATGTCGTTTATTATTGCTTTTGCCTTCTTGTTTGTCTGTTTGCGTGTTTGTTTCTGTGTTTTGTGGTTGACTGTCCCCCTTGAATGCTACTTTCCCTGTTCGATCTTTTTATATTTCTTTTTATGGTCGAATGTCAAGGTTCAACGATCATTGTACGGGTTCGAACACTGCTATGGTCCAAAACGTTTTTTTACAGAGTATACAATATAAATAGATCTAGTAGATAGTGAAATGTTACATAGAAAAATTATAATAATAATATAAGAAGTAATTAATAGACAAGTAATTTCATTTGTTATGAGTAAAAAGCCAAGCGAAAACCGACAACTGTAAACTGAAAGGTTCTAAGTGATGATTTTCGAGATATTTATAATAATAATTGCTGTTCAACAGCCTAAAATAATTGTAAAATATAGCAAGTCACAGTGCATATAACCTCTATATACCGAAAAGAAAAAGAAACGCATAATGGGTATTTCCGCTATATATTGTATGTTTAATATGCTACTGCTAATCGAATGGTACCGGGCGGCATTAGGCCTGTCCATTCGGAAAGATCCCCTTTTCAGTATGTATTGACATTCACTGACCGGCGTTTGTTTAGTGCTGTGTGGCGGTCGTAAAATGTTGCCCCGACTATAAATAGGTAGTGTTATTACTTACTGATCCTTTGGGATCATCAAGCCCAGTCTTTGTTGCTAGAAATTAGAATATCGCTTAAGCCGGTGCTAGGAGGCGTGAGAGTTGTTGAATTTTACATTACTTCTCATGAACAGACTCAGTAAACTGAGTCTGCTATTTTTATCTATTGTTTGTGTTTGTTGCTTCCAAGGGATCCCTTTTTCAGTATTTATTTAAATAGCACCGAACACACCAATGGTCACCCCTTTAAAGTTTCATTATCGACAGAATACGCATTTGGCTCAAACAGGTGAGCAAACTTAGGCTTTAAACGTTTCACTCTCTTAACATTAAACACAATACTGAAATGGCTCGACTTTTCAAAGCGAAAGTTATGAATTTCGAGTAACAAAGTATACTTTGATTAAAAGTTCTACTACATGACAGAGTTGTCCTTTTTGTAATTAGTTGTAGCCCCTTTTGTACAAAACACGTTGAGATTACGTGGAATTAGGTGTATATAATAGCGTAGTATAGGCCATGTTTTGATCATGCGTTTCTTTTTCCTTTCAGGCTAGTATCATGATACGTATACAAAACCACTCAAATATGAGAAATAATACATTTATCCCAATTAAAGTGGAATAGCGTGTCGAATACGTATTAAATTCAAAAAACAAGATGTGTCAATACAAACAAGACCGGTCATTACAAACAAGATGGGTCAATACAAACAAGATCGGTCAATAAAAAGTGATCGGTCAATAAAAAGTGATCGGTCAATAAACAAGAGCTGTCGGAGAACAGCGCAGCTCGACTATTCGATTTTTCGGAAAATAATAAATTTATAGCTAGTATATACCATCAGAAAACAAGGCTACAACAATGTGGGGTGGGGTTGGGAGCACAACATAACTATGTGTAAGAATTGACCAACACTACACAGAAATAAAAAAATAAAATAAAAAATAAATAAATCGAGTTTTGAGTGGGGTGCGGGGTGAGTGTGGGAGAGAGGCGGAGGTGGATGGTAGGGGGAGTGGGGGTGGTGAGGGACATATATGTGTAAGAAGCTATGTAATAATTCACCAAAACAACACAAAAATATGAAGAAAAAAAAATTAAAAATCGAGTTTGAGTAGGGATGGGGTAGAGGCGTGGGGTGGGGAGGGCAACATGTGTAAGAATTGACTAAAACAACAAAGAAATATGTAAAAAAAAAAAAAATCAAGTGGGGCGGGGTGAAAGGCGAGGGTGGTGGGTGGGGGGGCAACATATATGTGTAATCATTGACAAAAGCAACACAGAAATATGTAAAAAAAAAAGTTTCAAGTGGGGGTGTGGTGGTGGGAGCGAGGGCGGGGGGAAGAGGCGGGTGTAGGTGGGGTGGAGGGGCGATGAGGGGGCAACATATATGTGTAAGAATTGACAAAAGCAACACAGAAATATGTAAAAAAAAAAGTTTCAAGTGGGGGTGGGGGTGTGGGGGAGATCGGGGGGGAGAGGCTGGAGTGGGTTCGGGGCGGGGGGGGAGGGGGCAAAATATATGTGTAAAAATTGACTAAAACAATAAAAAAAAATATTTAAAAAAAGAAAAAAGTTTCAAGTGGGGGGGTGGGGAGGGAGGGGGGGAGAGGCGGGGTAGGGGTTAGGGGATGGGAAGTTTGCAAAATTTATGTGTAAGAATTGACTAAAACAACACAGAAATATGTAAAAAAAAAATAAAAAAAAATTAGATTTTCAAGTGGGGATTGGGTGGTGGGAGCGAGGGGGTGGGGAGTGGGGGGTGGATGGGGCAACATATATGTGTTAAAAATTCACTAAAACAACAAAGAAATATGTAAAAAAAAAAATCAAGTCTGGGGCGGGGGTGGGGTAGGGGGTTGGGGTGATGGGGTGAGAGGCGGGAGTGCGTTGGGGGTTTGGGGGGGGGGGGGCAACATAGGTGTGTAAGAATTGACTAAAACAACAAAAAATATGGGGGGGGAAAAAAATCAAATGTGGGGGCGTGGTAGGTGGGGTGATGGGGGAGAGGCGGGAGGCGGGGAGTGGGGGGTGGGGCGGGGGGTGATGGTTGAGGGGCAGGGGGTGGGGTGGTGGGGGGCAGGGAGGGTTGCAACATATATGTGTAAGAATTGACTAAAACAACACAGAAATATTTAAAAAAAAAAAATCAAGTGTGGGGCGTGGTGGGTGGGGTGATGGGGTGAGAGGCGGGGTGGTGGGGGTTGGGGTTGACGGGGAGGGTTTGCAACATATTTGTGTAAGAATTGACAAAGCTCACAGAAATGTGTAAAAAAAAATAAGTTTCAAGTCTGGGGCGGGGTAGGGTGTGTGGGAGAGGTGATGGGGTGAGAGGCGTGGGGGTGGGGTGGTGGGGGCGGGGAGGGTTGCAACATATATGTGTAAGAACTGACAAAAGCAACACAGAAATATGTAAAAAAAAAAAAGTTTCAAGACTGGGGGCGGGGTGCGGGTGGGGGGAGGGGGTGATGGGGTGAGAGGCAGGGGGTGGGGTGGTGGGGCAGGGAGCGTTGCAACATATATGTGTAAGAATTGACTAAAACAACACAGAAATATGTAAAAAAAAAAAAAAAAAAAATTAAAAAAAAAAGGTGTGGAGGGGAGTGGGGGCTGGGGTAGAGGTGGGTGGGGTGAGAGGCGGGGTGGGGGGTTGGGGTTGACGGGGAGGGTTGCAACATATTTGTGTAAGAATTGACAAAAGCTCACAGAAATGTGTAAAAAAAACAAAAAAAAAACAATTTCAAGTGTGGGGCGTGGTGGGTGGGATGATGTAGTGAGAGGCGGGGGTGGGGGGGGGCGGAGGTTGACGGGGAGGGTTGCAACATATTTGTGTAAGAATTGACAAAAGCTTGCAGAAATATGTAAAAAAAATAAAAATGTTTCAAGTCTGGGGGCGGAGTGGGTTGGAGGGGGATGGGGGGGTGGAGAGGTGATAGGGTGCGAGGCGTGAGGGGTGGTGGGGGCGGGGAGGGTTGTAACATGTATTTGTAAGAATAGACTAAAACAACGCAGAAATATGTAAAAAAAATAAATAAATAAATAAATAAAAGGTGTGGAGGGGAGTGGGGGCTGGGGTAGAGGTGGGTGGGGGGGAGGAGGGAGCCCATGACCCAATATGGGTGAAGTAATAAGATGCATAATGCTATAACAAATCCCAAACCAAAATTATAGATATATACATGCTTACATGCAAACCTAAATCTGCATGTATTGCACATTTTATGGGCCATCACAATTTGGGTTCCATGGGAGCCCAGAATTTGCAGAAGACAAAATTACTTATCCAACCCTTTACAACATACTATAAGGAAACCAATTCCAAAATTTAGTTCAGCTAGGACAAAAAATGTAAGAGATATAGCCCTGTAAA
>JAWPHD010019927.1:0-33711 GCA_037043455.1 Cyrtodaria siliqua | reverse complement strand
GTACTTACACATATATATTCCGTTCTTGCACATATATATTCCGTTCTTACACATATATATTCTGTTCTTACACATATATATTCCGTTCTTACACATATATATTCAGTTCTTACACATATATA
The DNA here is from genome assembly GCA_037043455.1 of Cyrtodaria siliqua. NCBI lineage: Eukaryota > Metazoa > Mollusca > Bivalvia > Adapedonta > Hiatellidae > Cyrtodaria > Cyrtodaria siliqua. Next base: position 33,589 of record JAWPHD010019927.1, on the reverse strand, counting down.
TTCAGTTCTTACGCATATATATTCCGTTCTTACACATATATATTCCGTTCTTACGCATATATATTCAGTTCTTACGCATATATATTCATTTCTTACACATATATGTTCAGTTCTTACGCATATATATTCAGTTTTTTGCATATATATATTCAGTTCTTACTCATATATATTCAGTTCTGTCACATATATATTCAGTTCTTACACATATATATTCCGTATCTTACACATATTTATTCCGTTCTTACACATATATATTCCGTTCTTACACATATATATTCAGTTCTTACACATATATATTGACTTCTTACACATATATATTCCGTTCTTACACATATATATTCCGTACTTACAGATATATATTCAGTTCTTACGCATATATATTTAGTTCTTACGCATACATATTCAGTTCTTACGCATATATATTCATTTCTTACACATATATGTTCAGTTCTTACACATATATATTCCGTTCTTACACATATATATTCAGTTCTTACACATATATATTCCCTTCTTACACATATATATTCAGTTCTTACACATATATATTCAGTTCTTACACATATATACACATATATATTCCGTTCTTACACATATATATTCCGTTCTTACACAAATATATTCCGTTCTTACACATATATATTCCGTTCTTACGCATATATATTCAGTTCTTACGCATATTCAGTTCTTACACATATATATTCAGTTCTTACACACATATATTCACTTCTTACACATATATATTTAGTTCTTACACATATATATTCAGTACTTACACATATATATTCCGTTCTTACACATATATATTCCGTTCTTAAACATATATATTCAGTTCTTACGCATATATATTCCGTTCTTACACATATATATTCCGTTCTTACGCATATATATTCAGTTCTTACGCATATATATTCAATTCTTATACATATATGTTCAAATTATTATGCATATACATTCAGTTTTACGCATATGTATTCAGTTCTTACGCATATATATTCCGTTGTTACACATATTTATTCTGTTCTTACACATATATATTCTGTTCTTACACATATATATTCAGTTCTTACACATATATATTCACTTCTAACACATATATATTCCGTTCTTACACATATATATTCAGTTCTTACAGATATATATTCAGTTATTACGCATATATATTCAGTTCTTACGCATAAATATTCATTTCTTACGCATATATATTCATTTCTTACACATATATGTTCAGTTCTTAAACATATATATTCCGTTCTTACACGTACATATTCCGTTCTTACACATATATATTCCGTTCTTACACATATATATTCCGTTCTTACACATATATATTCAGTTCTTACACATATATATTCCCTTCTTACACATATATATTCTGTTCTTACACATATATATTCCGTTCTTACACATATATACACATATATATTCCGTTCTTACACATATATTTCGTTCTTACACGTACATATTCCGTTCTTACACATATATATTCCTTTTTTACACATATATATTCCGTTCTTTCGCATATATATTCAGTTCTTACTCATATATATTCAGTTCTTACACATATATATTCAGTTCTTACAAATATATATTCAGTTCTTACACATATATATTCAGTTCTTACACATATATATTCAGTTCTTACACATATATATTCCATTCTTACACATATATATTCAGTTCTTACACATATATATTCACTACTTACACATATATATTCCGTTCTTACACATATATTCCGTTCTTACACATATATACACATATATATTCCGTTCTTACACATACATATTCCGTTCTTACACATACATATTCCGTTCTTACACATATATATTCCGTTGTTACTCATATATATTCCGTTCTTACGCATATATATTCAATTCTAACTCATATATATTCACTTCTTACACATATATATTCAGTTCTTACACATATATTCCGTTCTTACACATATATACACATATATATACCGTTCTTACACATACATATTCCGTTCTTACACGTACATATTCCGTTCTTACACATATATATTCCGTTCTTACACATATATATTCCGTTCTTAAGCATATATTCAGTTCTAACTCATATATATTCAGTTCTTATACATATATATTCACTTCTTACACATATATATTCCGTTCTTACACATATATATTCAATACTTACAGATATATATTCAGTTGTTACGCATACATATTCAGTTCTTACGCATACATATTCAGTTGTTACGCATATATATTCATTTCTTACACATATATGTTCAGTTCTTACACATATATATTCCGTTCTTACACGTACATATTCCGTTCTTACACATATATATTCCGTTCTTACACATATATATTCCGTTATTACACATATATATTCAGTTCTTACACATATATATTCCCTTCTTACACATATATATTCAGTTCTTACACATATATATTCAGTTCTTACACATATATACACATATATATTCCTTTCTTACACATATATATTCCGTTCTTACACAAATATATTCCGTTCTTACACATATATATTCCGTTCTTACGCATATATATTCATTTCTTACACATATATGTTCAGTTCTTACGCATATATATTCAGTTTTACGAATATATATTCAGTTCTTACGCATATATATTCAGTTCTTACACATATATATTCCGTTCTTACGCATATATATTCAGTTCTTACGCATATATATTCAATTCTTATACATATATGTTCAGTTATTATGCATATATATTCAGTTTTACGCATATGTATTAAGTTCTTACGCATATATATTCAGTTCTTACACATATATATTCAGTTCTTACACATATATATTCCTGTTCTTACACATATTTATTCTGTTCTTACACATATATATTCCGTTTTTACAAATATATATTCTGTTCTTACACATATATATTCACTTCTTACACATATATATTCCGTTCTTACACATATATATTCAGTTCTTACAGATATATATTCAGTTATTACGCATATATATTCAGCTCTTACGCATAAATATTCATTTCTTACGCATATATATTCATTTCTTACACATATATGTTCCGTTCTTACACATATATATTCCGTTCTTACACGTACATATACCGTTCTTACACATATATATTCCGTTCTTACACATATATATTCCCTTCTTACACATATATATTCAATTCTTACACATATATATTCCCTTCTTACACATATATACACATATATATTCTGTTCTTACACATATATTTCGTTCTTACACGTACATATTCCGTTCTTACGCATATATATTCCGTTCTTACACATATATATTCCGTTCTTACGCATATATATTCCGTTCTTACACATATATATTCAGTTCTTACACATATATATTTAGTTCTTACATATATATATTCAGTTCTTACACATATATATTCAGTTCTTACACATATATATTCAGTTCTTACACATATATATTCCGTTCTTTCACATATATATATTCCGTTCTTTCACATATATATTCACTTCTTACACATATATATTCACTTCTTACACATATATATTCCGTTCTTACACATATATTCCGTTCTTACACATATATACACATATATATTCCGTTCTTACACATACATATTCCGTTCTTACACGTACATATTCCGTTCTTACACATATATATTCCGTTGTTACTCATATATATTCCGTTCTTAAGCATATATATTCAGTTCTAACTCATATATATTCACTTCTTACACATATATATTCAGTTCTTACACATATATTCCGTTCTTACACATATATACACATATATATACCGTTCTTACACATACATATTCCGTTCTTACACATATATATTCCGTTCTTACACGTACATATTCTCCGTTCTTACACATATATATTCCGTTCTTACGCATATATATTCCGTTCTTACGCATATATATTCAGTTCTTACGCATATAAATTCAGTTCTTACACATATATATTCAGTTCTTACACATATATATTCAATTCTTACACATATATATTCAGTTCTTACACATATATATTCAGTTCTTACACATATATATTCAGTACTTACACATATATATTCCGTTCTTACACATATATATTCCGTTCTTAAACATATATATTCAGTTCTTACGCATATATATTCCGTTCTTACACATATATATTCCGTTCTTACGCATATATATTCAGTTCTTACGCATATATATTCAATTCTTATACATATATGTTCAGTTATTATGCATATACATTCAGTTTTACGCATATGTATTCAGTTCTTACACATATATTCCGTTCTTACACATATTTATTCCGTTCTTACACATATATATTCCGTTCTTACACATATATATTCAGTTCTTACACATATATATTCACTTCTTACACATATATATTCCATTCTTAAACATATATATTCAGTTCTTACCGATATATATGCAGTTATTACGCATATATATTCAGTTCTTACGCATAAATATTCATTTCTTACGCATATATATTCATTTCTTACACATATATGTTCAGTTCTTAAACATATATATTCCGTTCTTACACGTACATATTCCGTTCTTACACATATATATTCCGTTCTTACACATATATATTTCGTTCTTACACATATATATTCAGTTCTTACACATATATATTCCCTTCTTACACATATATATTCAGTTCTTACACATATATATTCCGTTCTTACACATATATACACATATATATTCCGTTCTTACACATATATTTCGTTCTTACACGTACATATTCCGTTCTTACACATATATATTCCTTTTTTACACATATATATTCCGTACTTTCGCATATATATTCAGTTCTTACTCATATATATTCAGTTCTTACACATATATATTCAGTTCTTACAAATATATATTCAGTTCTTACACATATATATTCAGTTCTTACACATATATATTCAGTTCTTACACATATATATTCCATTCTTATACATATATATTCAGTTCTTACACATATATATTCACTACTTACACATATATATTCCGTTCTTACACATATATTCCGTTCTTACACATATATACACATATATATTCCGTTCTTATACATATATTTCGTTCTTACACGTACATATTCCGTTCTTACGCATATATATTCCGTTCTTACACATATATATTCCGTTCTTAGGCATATATATTCAGTTCTTACTCATATATATTCAGTTCTTACACATATATATTCAGTTCTTACAAATATATATTCAGTTCTTACACATATATATTCAGTTCTTACACATATATATTCCGTTCTTTCACATATATATATTCCGTTCTTTCACATATATATTCACTTCTTACACATATATATTCACTTCTTACACATATATATTCCGTTCTTACACATATATTCCGTTCTTACACATATATACACATATATATTCCGTTCTTACACATACATATTCCATTCTTACACGTACATATTCCGTTCTTACACATATATATTCCGTTGTTACTCATATATATTACGTTCTTACGCATATATATTCAGTTCTGACTCATATATATTCACTTCTTACACATATATATTCAGTTCTTACACATATATTGTGTTCTTACACATATATACACATATATATACCGTTCTTACACATACATATTCCGTTCTTACACGTACATATTCCGTTCTTACACATATATATTCCGTTCTTACACATATAGATTCCGTTCTTAAGTATATATTTAGTTCTAACTCATAAATATTCAGTTCTTGCACATATATATTCAGTTCTTACAAATATATATTCAGTTCTTACACATATATATTCAGTTCTTACACATATATATTCAGTTCTTACACAAATATATTCCGTTCTTACACGTATATATTCCGTTCTTACACATATATATTCCGTTCTTACACGTATATATTCCGTTCTTACAAATATATATTCCGTTCTTACACATATATATTCAGTTCTTACACATTTATATTCACTTCTTACACATATATATTCCGTTCTTACACATATATATTCAGTTCTTACAGATATATATTCATTTCTTACGCATATATATTCAGTTCTTACGCATATATATTCATTTCTTACACATATATGTTCAGTTATTATGCATATATATTCAGTTTTACGCATATGTATTCACTTCTTACGCATATATATTCAGTTCTTACACATATATATTCAGTTCTTACACATATTTATTCTGTTCTTACACGTACATATTCCGTTCTTACACATATATATTCCGTTCTTACACATAGATATTCCGTTATTACACATATATTTTCAGTTCTTACACATATATATTCCCTTCTTACACATATATATTCAGTTCTTACACATATATATTCCGTTCTTACACATATATACACATATATATTCCGTTCTTACACATATATTTCGTTCTTACACGTACATATTCCGTTCTTACACCTATATATTCCGTTCTTACACATATATATTCCTTTCTTTCGCATATATATTCAGTTCTTACTCATATATATTCAGTTCTTAGTCATATATATTCAGTTCTTACAAATATATATTCAGTTCTTACACATATATATTCAGTTCTTACACATATATATTCAGTTCTTACACATATATATTAAGTTCTTACACATATATATTCAGTTCTTACACATATATATTCACTTCTTACACATATATATTCCGTTCTTACACATATATTCCGTTCTTACACATATATACAAATATATATTCCGTTCTTACACATACATATTCCGTTCTTACACGTGTATATTCCGTTCTTACACATATATATTCCTATGTTACTCATATATATTCCGTTCTTACGCATATATATTCAGTTCTAACTCATATATATTCACTTCTTACACATATATATTCAGTTCTTACACATATATTCCGTTCTTACACATATATACACATATATTCCGTTCTTACACATACATATTCCGTTCTTACACGTACATATTCCGTTCTTACACATATATATTCCGTTCTTACACATATATATTCCGTTCTTTAGCATATATATTCAGTGCTAACTCATATATATTCAGTTCTTACACATATATATTCAGTTCTTACAAATATATATTCAGTTCTTACACATATATATTCAGTTCTTACACATATATATTCCGTTCTTACACAAATATATTCCGTTCTTACACATATATATTCCGTTCTTACACATATATATTCCGTTCTTACACCTATATATTCCGTTCTTACACATATATATTCAGTTCTTACACATAAATATTCAGTTCTTACACATATATATTCACTTCTTACACATATATATTCCGTTCTTACACATATATATTCAGTTCTTACAGATATATATTCAGTTCTTACGCATATATATTTCGTTCTTACGCATATATAGTTTGTTCTTACGCATATATATTCATTTCTTACACATATATGTTCAGTTCTTACACATATATATTCCGTTCTTACACGTACATATTCCGTTCTTACACATATATATTCCGTTCTTACACATATATATTCCGTTCTTACACATATATATTCAGTTCTTACACATATATATTCCCTTCTTACACATATATATTCAGTTCTTACACATATATATTCCGTTCTTACACGTACATATTCCGTTCTTACACATATAATTCACTTCTTACACATATATAAACAGTTCTTACACATATATATTCCGTTCTTACACATATATACACATATATATTCCGTTCTTACACATATATATTCCGTTCTTACACGTACATATTCCGTTCTTACACATACTTATTCCGTTCTTACACATATATATTCCGTTCTTACGCCTATATATTCAGTTCTTACAAATATATATTCATTTCTTACACATATATATTCAGTTCTTACACATATATATTCAGTTCTTACACATATATATTCCGTTTTTACACATATATATTCCGTTCTTACACATATATATTCCGTTCTTACACATATATATTCCGTTCTTACACGTAAATATTCCGTTCTTACACATATATATTCCGTTCTTACACGTATATATTCCATTCTTACACATTTATTCCGTTCTTACGCATATATATTCCGTTCTTTCGCATATATATTCAGTTTTACGCATATATGTTTTGTTCTTACGCATATATATTCCGTTCTTACGCATATATATTCAGTTCTTACACATATATATTCCGTTCTTACACATATATATTCAGTTCTTACGCATATATATTCCGTACTTACACATATATATTCCTTTCTTACACATAGATATTCAGTTCTTACACATATATATTCAGTTCTTACACATATATATATATATATATTTTTTTTTTTTTAATATTATTAGCATTATTATATATATATTATTATTATTATATTTATTTAATTATTATTATTACCCCACTATTATTATTATTCCCAACACCCAAAAACTCCCTCAGTCGAAACGCACCGAAACACATGAAGATGCTGTTACATTTAGATATGATATACACTTTAGATTCCTTTAGCCAGTCAGTATATTTCCATTGACTGATATATAACCCCCAGAGGGCAAGGCACACTGTCTGTAGTATTTTGGAAGAGATTGAAATCAGTTCGCATACGATCATCACTAAATAAAGATTCACTATTACAGACGTCTTGTTCTTTAAACACACCCAACAAGCGTTACACTTGCAACAGTCCTAAACATATTCAGTTAAAAAGTAGTCTAGCGAGACGCAACACAACCACATTGTTCTAATTTAGCATATATATCGAAACAGCTGATTGACCCACTTAGCGTGGGAATTAACAGCGTGGGGAACGATGACTCACTCCACATTTCGGCAATATTAATTAAATGATTTATGAGAACGTTTATTTTAAGTAAATATCAATGAGAAAGGGAATCTCACAGGATATAAACAAAGAAAGAGACGAAATAAAGCTTATGTTAATAAAATTGAAAGAAAAAGTTGGTCTGACGAGAATCGGAAATGGCCGTCAAACAAAGGAAAATAGAGAACGTTATTTGCATCCTGCCACAACGTGAACATCTGTATGAATAAATTGAAACGAATACAACCTAATCGAAGCTAAAATCACGAGCAACAGGATTATTACAAAATCATAGATCCTGCGAGTCTAATTTCAAGGAAATTAAGTTTTTAACTGTAAGCTCAAAAAACATCATACCACTCTGTTAAAATCTTGACAGCCGGTGTGCATGTAGAAAAATGCACCGTGAAATTTACTCAATCTCAATAATTATCTACAGCTAGTGTTGCCTCCAATAACCGTTGACTATAACAGATATTATAGTCAGTATTATTACACATATATATTAGGTTCTTACACATATATATTCAGTTCTTACGCATATATAATCAGTACTTACGCATATATATTCCGTTCTTACACATCTATATTCAGTTCTTACGCATATATATTCTTACACATATATTCCGTTCTTACACATATATATTCCGTTCTTACACATATATATTCCGTTATATCGCATATATATTCCGTTCTTACACATATATATTCCGTTCTTACACGTATATATTCGGTTCTTACACATATATATTCCGTCTTTACACATATATATTCCGTTCTTACACGTATATATTGCGTTATTACACGTATATATTCCGTTCTTACACATATATATTCCGTTTTTACACATATATATTCCGTTCTTACACATATATATTCTGTTCTTACACATATATATTCCTTTCTTACACGTATATATTCCGTTCTTACACATATATATTCCGTTCTTACACATATATATTCCGTTCTTACACATATATTCCGTTCTTAGGCATATATATTCCGTTCTTTCGCATATATATTCAGTTTTAAGTATAAATATTCCGTTCTTACGCATATATATTCAGTTTTACACCTATATATTCAGTTCTTACACATATATATTCAGTTCTTACGCATATATATTCCCTTCTTACACATATATATTCCGTTCTTACGCATATATATTCTTACACATATATTCCGTTCATACAAATATATATTCAGTTCTTACACATATATATTCCGTTCTTACACATATATATTCCGTTCTTACGCATATATATTCAGTTCTAACGCATATATATTCCATTCTTAGGCATATATATTCAGTTCTTACACGTACATATTCCGTTCTTACACATATATATTCAGTTCTTACGCATATATATTCATTTCTTACACATATATGTTCAGTTCTTTCTCATATATATTCCGTTCTTACACGTACATATTCCGTTCTTACTCATATATATTCCGTTCTTACACATATATATTCCGTTCTTACGCATAAATATTCTTACACGTATTATCCGTTCTAACACATATATATTCCGTTCTTACGCATATGTATTCAGTTCTTACGCATATATATTCAGTTATTACGCAAATATATTCATTTCTTACACATATATGTTCAGTTCTTTCACATATATATTCCGTTCTTACACGTACATATTCCGTTCTTACGCATATATATTCCGTTCTTACACATATATATTCCGTTCTTAGGCATATATATTCTTACACATATATTCCGTTCTTACACATATATATTCCGTTCTTACACATATATATTCCGTTCTAACGCATATATATTCCGTTCTTACACATATATATTCCGTTCTTACACGTATATATTCCGTTCTTACACGTATATATTCCGTTCTTACAAATATATATTCCGTTTTTACACATATATATTCCGTTCTTACACGTATATATTCCGTTCTTACACGTATATATTCCGTTCTTACACATATATATTCCGTTTTTACACATATATATTCCGTTCTTACACATATATATTCTGTTCTTACACATATATATTCCGTTCTTACACGTATATATTACGTTTTACACATATATATTCAGTTCTAAAACATATATTCAGTTCTTACACATATATATTCACTTCTTACACATATATATTCCGTTCTTACACATATATATTCCGTTCTTACACATATATATTCCGTTATTACGCATATATATTCCGTTCTTACGCATATATATTCCGTTCTTACGCATATATATTTAGTTCTTACGCATTTATATTCATTACTTACACATATATGTTCAGTTCTTACTCATATATATTCAGTTTTACGCATATATATTCAGTTATTACACATATATATTCCGTTCTTACGCATATATATTCAGTTCTTACGCATATATATTCATTTCTTACACATATATGTTCAGTTCTTACACATATATATTCCGTTCTTACACGTACATACTTCGTTCTTATACATATATATTCAGTTATACACATATATATTCCGTTCTTACACATATATACTCCGTTCTTACACGTACATATTCCGTTCTTACGCATATATATTCAGCTCTTACGCATATATATTCCGCTCTTACGCATATATATTCAGTTCTTACGCATATATATTCAGTTCTTACACATATATATTCAGTTCTTACACATATATATTCAGTTCTTACACATATATATTCAGTTCTTACACATATATATTCCGTTCTTACACATATTTATTCCGTTCTTACACATGTATATTCGGTTCTTTCACATATATTCCGTTCTTACGCATATATATTCTGTTCTTTCGCATTTTTATTCAGTTTTACGCATATATTTAGTTCTTACGCATATATATTCAGTTCTTACGCATATGTATTCAGTTTTACGCATATATATTCAGTTCTTATACATATAAATTCAGTTCTTACACATATATATTCAGTTCTTATGCATATATATTCAGTTCTTACGCATATATGTTCGGTTCTTACGCATATATATTCAGTTTTACGCATATATATTCAGTTATTACACATATATATTAGGTTCTTACACATATATATTCAGTTCTTACGCATATATAATCAGTACTTACGCATATATATTCCGTTCTTACACATATATATTCCGTTCTTACGCATATATATTCTTACACATATATTCCGTTCTTACACATACACTTCTCAAAACTGCTAACTACACCGCTCAAGTTTTGGGTTATATATATCGATGGGTTGAATGTTTTTCAATAAAATAAAAAGGAAATACCAATTCAATCATTTTTACATCATTTCATTTTATTTTTTTCATGGGCAATGCTAGAACTAAACCACAATAAGCAATTACAAACGACCCATGTAAACACTAAAGTCACACTTTTATGAACAAGAAATGAAAAGTGTGACTTTAGTGTTTACATGGGTCGTTTGTAATTGCTTATTGTGGTTTAGTTCTAGCATTGCCCATGAAAAAAATAAAATGAAATGATGTAAAAATGATTGAATTGGTATTTCCTTTTTATTTTATTGAAAAACATTCAACCCATCGATATATATAACCCAAAACGTAGCGGTGAAGTTAGCAGTTTTGAGAAGTGTATATGTTCCGTTCTTACACATATATATTCCGTTCTAACGCATATATATTCCGTTCTTACACATATATATTCAGTTCTTACACGTATATATTCCGTTCTTACAAGTATATATTCGGTTCTTACACATATATATGCCGTCTTTACACATATATGTTCCGTTCTTACACGTATATATTGCGTTCTTACACGTATATATTCCGTTCTTACACATATATATTCCGTTTTTACACATATATATTCCGTTCTTACACATATATATTCTGTTCTTACACATATATATTCCGTTCTTACCCGTATATATTCCGTTCTTACACATATATATTCCGTTCTTACACATATATATTCCGTTCTTACACATATATTCCGTTCTTAGGCATATATATTCAGTTCTTTCGCATATATATTCAGTTTGACGCATAAATATTCAGTTCTTACGCATATATATTCAGTTTTTACACCTATATATTCAGATCTTACACATATATATTCTGTTCTTACGCATATATATTCCGTTTTTACACATATATATTCCATTCTTACGCATATATATTCTTACACATATATTCCGTTCTTACAAATATATATTCAGTTCTTACACATATATATTCCGTTCTTACACATATATATTCCGTTCTTACGCATATATATTCAGTTCTTACGCATATATATTCCGTTCTTACGCATATATATTCAGTTCTTACACATATATATTCAGTCCTTACACATATATATTCACTTCTTACACATATATATTCCGTTCTTACACATATATATTCCGTTCTTACACATATATATTCCGTCCTTACACATATATATTCCATTATTACACATATATATTCCGTTATTTCGCATATATATTCCGTTCTTACGCATATATATTCAGTTCTTACGCATATATATTCAGTTTTACGCATATATATACGGTTCTTACGCATATATATTCAGTCCTTACGCATATATATTCAGTTCTTACACATATATATATTCAGTTCTTACGCATATATATTCAATTCTTACGCATATATATTCATTTCTTACACATATATGTTCAGTTCTTACACATATATATTCCGTTCTTACACGTACATATTCCGTTTTTACAGATATATATTCCGTTCTTACACATATATATTCCGTTCTTACACATATATATTCAGTTCTTACACATATATATTCATTTCTTACACATATATATTCAATTCTTAAACATATATATTCCGTTCTTCCACATATATACACATATATATTCCGTTCTAACACATATATATTCCGTTCTTACAGATATTTATTCCGTTCTTACACATATATATTCCGTTGTTACACATATATATTCAGTTCTTACACATATATATTCACTTCTTACACATATATATTCCGTTCTTACACATATATTCCGTTCTTACGCATATATATTCCGTTCTTACGCATATATATTCAGTTTTACGCATATATATTCAGTTCTTATGCATATATATTCAGTTCTTACACATATATATTCAGTTCTTACACATATATATTCAGTTCTAACGCATATATATTCCGTTCTTACACATATATATTCTTACACATAAATTCCGTTCTTACACATATATATTCAGTTCTTACACATATATATTCCGTTCTTACACATATATATTCCGTTCTTACACATATATATTCAGTTCTTACACATATATATTCACTTCTTACACATATATATTCAGTTCTCACACATATATATTCCGTTCTTACACATATATATTCCGTTCTTACACATATATATTACGTTCTTACACGTATATAGTCTGTTTTTACACATATATATTCCGTTCTTACGCATATATATTCCGTTCTTACGCATTTATATTCAGTTCTTACGCATATATATTCAGTTCTTACACATATATATATTCAGTTCTTACGCATATATATTCAGTTCTTACGCATATATATTTATTTCTTACACATATATGTTCAGTTCTTACACATATATATTTCGTTCTTACACGTACATATTCCGTTTTTACACATATATATTCCGTTCTTACACATATATATTCCGTTCTTACACATATATATTCAGTTCTTACACATATATATTCATTTCTTACACATATATATTCAGTTCTTAAAAATATATATTCCGTTCTTCCACATTTATACACATATATATTCCGTTCTTACACATATATATTCCGTTCTTACACGTACATATTCCGTTCTTACACATATATATTCCGTTCTTACACATATATATTCCGTTCTTACGAATATATATTCAGTTCTTACACATATATATTCAGTTCTTACACATATATATTCAGTTCTTACGCAGATATATCCAGTTCTTACACATATATATTCAGTTCTTACACATATATATTCAGTTCTTACACATATATATTCCGTTTTTACACATATATATTCCATTCTCACACATATATCTTCCGTTCTTACACATATATATTCCGTTCTTACACGTATATATTCCGTTCTTAGACATATATATTCCGTTCTTACAAATATATATTCCGTTCTGACACATATATTCCGTTCTTACGCATATATATTCCGTTCTTTCGCATATATATTCAGTTTTACTCATATATATTCAATTCTTACGCATATATATTCAGTTCTTACACATATATATTCAGTTCTTACAAATATATATTCAGTTCTTACTCATATATATTCCGTTCTTACACATATATATTCTTACACATATATTCCGTTCTTACACATATATATTCAGTTCTTACACATATATATTCCGTTCTTACACATATATATTCCGTTCTTACGCTTATATTCAGTTCTTACGCATATATATTTCGTTCTTACGCATATATATTCAGTTCTTACACATATATATTCAGTTCTTACACATATATATTCCGTTCTTAAACATATTTATTCCGTTCTTACACATATATATTCCGTTCTTACACATATATATTCAGTTCTTACACATATATATTCACTTCTTACACATATATATTCCGTTCTTACGCATATATATTCAGTTCTTACGCATATATATTCCGTTCTTACGCATATATATTCAGTTCTTACACATATATATTCAGTTCTTACACATATATATTCCGTTCTTACACATATATATTCAGTTCTTACACATATATATTCACTTCTTACACATATATATTCCGTGCTTACACATATATATTCCGTTCTTACACGTACATATTCAGTTCTTACACATATATATTCAGTTCTTACACGTACATATTCAGTTCTTACACATATATATTCCGTTCTTACACATATATATTCCGTTCTTACACATATATATTCCGTTCTTACACATATATATTCAGTTCTTACACATATATATTCCGTTCTTACACATATATATTCCGTTCTTACACATATATATTCAGTTCTTACACATATATATTCAGTTCTTACACATATATATTCCTTTCTTACACATATAGATTCAGTTCTTACACGTACATATTCCGTTCTTACACATATATATTCCGTTCTTACACATATATATTCCGTTCTTACGCATATATATTCAGTTCTTACACATATATATTCAGTTCTTATACATATATATTCAGTTCTTACGCATATATATTCCGTTCTTACGCATATATATACCGTTCTTACACATATATAATCAGTTCTTACACATATATATTCCGTTTTTACACATATATATTCCGTTCTTACACATATATATTCCGTTCATACACATATATATTCCGTTCTTACACGTATGTATTCCATTATTACACATATATATTCCGTTCTTACACATATATATTCCGTTCCTACACATATATTCCGTTCTTAAGCATATATATTCCGTTATTTCGCATATATATTCAGTTTTACGCATATATATTCAGTTCTTACGCATATATCTTCAGTTCTTACACATATATATTCCGTTATTACACATATATATTCAGTTCTTACGCATATATATTCCGTTCTTACACATATATATTCTTACACATATATTCCGTTCTTACACATATATATTCAGTTCTTACACATATATATTCCGTTCTTACACATATATATTCCGTTCTTACGCATATATTTTCAGTTCTTACGCATATATATTCCGTTCTTACGCATATATATTCAGTACTTACACATATATATTCAGTTCTTACACATATATATTCCGTTCTAACACATATTTATTCCGTTCTTACACATATATATTCCGTTCTTAAACATATATATTCAGTTCTTACACATATATATTCACTTCTTACACATATATATTCCGTTCTTACACATATATATTCCGTTCTTACGCGTACATATTCCGTTCTTACACAGATATATTACGTTCTTACACATATATATTCCGTTCTTACGCATATATATTCAGTTCTTACACATATATATTCAGTTCTTACAAATATATATTCAGTTCTTACGCATATATATTCAGTTCTTACACATATATATTCAGTTCTTACACATATATAATCAGTTCTTACACATATATATTCCGTTTTTACACACATATATTCCGTTCTTACACATATATATTCCGTTCTTACACATATATATTCCGTTCTTACACGTATATATTCCATTATTACACATATATATGCCGTTCTTACACATATATATTCCGTTCTTACACATATGTTCCGTTCTTACGCATATATATTCCGTTCTTTCGCATATATATTCAGTTTTACGCATATATATTCAGTTCTTACGCATATATCTTCAGTTCTTACACATATATATTCCGTTCTTACACATATATATTCAGTTCTTACGCATATATATTCCGTTCTTACACATATATATTCTTACACATATATTCCGTACTTACACATATATATTCAGTTCTTACACATATATATTCCGTTCTTACACATATATATTACGTTCTTACGCATATATATTCAGTTCTTACGCATATATATTCCGTTCTTACGCATATATATTCAGTTCTTACACATATTTATTCCGTTCTTACACATATATATTCCGTTCTTACACATATATATTCACTTCTTACACATATATATTAACTTCTTACACATATATATTCCGTTCTTACACATATATTCTGTTCTTACGCATATATATTCCGTTCTTTCGCATATATATTCAGTTTTACGCATATATATTCAGTTCTTACCCATATATATTCAGTTCTTACACATATATATTCAGTTCTTACACATATATATTCAGTTCTTACGCATATATATTCCGTTCTTACACATATATATTCTTACACATATATTCCGTTCTTACACATATATATTCAGTTCTTACACATATATATTCCGTTCTTACACATATATATTCCGTTCTTACACATATATATTCCGTTCTTACACATATATATTCACTTCTTACACATATATATTCATTTCTTACACATATATATTCCGTTCTTACACATATATATTCCGTTCTTACAAATATATATTCCGTTCTTACACGTACATAGTCCGTTCTTACACATATATATTCCGTTCTTACGCATATATATTCCGTTCTTACGCATTTATATTCAGTTCTTACTCATATAAATTCAGTTCTTACACATATATATATTCAGTTCTTACGCATATATATTCAGTTCTTACGCATATATATTCATTTCTTACACATATATGTTTAGTTCTTACACATATATATTCATTTCTTACACGTACATATTCCGTTTTTACACATATATATTCCGTTCTTACACATATATATTCCGTTCTTACACATATATATTCAGTTCTTACACATATATATTCATTTCTTACACATATATATTCAGTTCTTAAACATATATATTCCGTTCTTCCACTTATATACACATATATATTCCGTTCTTACACATATATATTCCGTTCTTACACATATTTATTCCGTTCTTACACATATATATTTCGTTCTTACATATATATATTCAGTTCTTACACATATATATTCACTTTATACACATATATATTCCGTTCTTACACATATATTCCGTTCTTACGCATATATATTCCGTTCTTTCGCATATATATTCAGTTTTACGCATATATATTCAGTTCTTATGCATATATATTCAGTTCTTACACATATATATTGAGTTCTTACACATATATATTCAGTTCTTACGCATATATATTCTGTTCTTACACATATATATTCTTACACATATATTCCGTTCTTACACATATATATTCAGTTCTTACACATATATATTCAGTTCTTACACATATATATTCCGTTCTTACACATATATATTCAGTTCTTACACATATATATTCACTTCTTACACATATATATTCAGTTCTTACACATATATATTCCGTTCTTACACATATATATTCCGTTCTTACACATATATATTCCGTTCTTACACGTATATTGTCCGTTCTTACACATATATATTCCGTACTTACGCATATATATTCCGTTCTTACGCATTTATATTCAGTTCTTACGCATATATATTCAGTTCTTACACATATATATTCAGTTCTTACACATATATATTCCGTTCTTATACATATTTATTCCGTTCTTACACATATATATTCCGTTCTTACACATATATATTCACTTCTTACACATATATATTCACTTCTTACACATATATATTCCGTTCTTACACATATATTCCGTTCTTACGCATATATATTCCGTTCTTTCGCATATATATTCAGTTTTACGCATATATATTCAGTTCTTACCCATATATATTCAGTTCTTACACATATATATTCAGTTCTTACACATATATATTCAGTTCTTACACATATATATTCCGTTCTTACACATATATATTCTTACACATATATTCCGTTAATACACATATATATTCAGTTCTTACACATATATATTCCGTTCTTACACATATATATTCCGTTCTTACACATATATATTCACTTCTTACACATATATATTCACTTCTTACACATATATATTCCGTTCTTACACATATATATCCCGTTCTTACACATATATATTCCGTTCTTACACGTACATAGTCCGTTCTTACACA
Organism: Cyrtodaria siliqua; assembly: GCA_037043455.1. Lineage (NCBI taxonomy): Eukaryota > Metazoa > Mollusca > Bivalvia > Adapedonta > Hiatellidae > Cyrtodaria > Cyrtodaria siliqua. Next base: position 14,286 of record JAWPHD010019927.1, on the reverse strand, counting down.
TATATATTCCGTTCTTACGCATATATATTCCGTTCTTACGCATTTATATTCAGTTCTTACGCATATAAATTCAGTTCTTACACATATATATATTCAGTTCTTACGCATATATATTCAGTTCTTACGCATATATATTCATTTCTTACACATATATGTTCAGTTCTTACACATATATATTCCGTTCTTACACGTACATATTCCGTTTTTACTCATATATATTCCGTTCTTACACATATATATTCCTTTCTTACACATATATGTTCAGTTCTTACACATATATATTCAGTTCTTAAACATATATATTCCGTTCTTCCACTTATATACACATATATATTCCGTTCTTACACATATATATTCCGTTCTTACACATATTTATTCCGTTCTTACACATATATATTCCGTTCTTACACATATATATTCAGTTCTTACACATATATATTCACTTCTTACACATATATATTCCGTTCTTACACATATATATTCACTTTTTTCACATATATATTCCGTTCTTAGCCGTACATATTCCGTTCTTACACATATATATTCCGTTATTACACATATATATTCCGTTCTTACACATATATTCACTTCTTACACATATATTCCGTTCTTACACATATATATTCCGTTCTTACACATATATATTCAGTTCTTACACATATATATTCAGTTCTTACACATATATATTCCGTTCTTACTTATATATATTCCGTTCTTACACATATATATTCCGTTCTTACACATATATATTCCGTTCTTACACATATATATTCCGTTCTTACACATATATATTTAGTTCTTACACATATATATTCCGTTCTTACGTATATATATTCTTACACATATATTCCGTTCTTACACATATATACACATATATATTCCGTTCTTACACATATATATTCCGTTCTTACACGTACATATTCCGTTCTTACACATATATATTCCGTTCTTACACATATATATTCAGTTCTTACAAATATATATTCAGTTCTAACACATATATATTCAGTTCTTACACATATATATTCAGTTCTTACACATAAATATTCCGTTTTTACACATATATATTCCGTTCTTATACATATATATTCCGTTCTTACACATATATATTCCGTTCTTACACGTATATATTCCGTTCTTACACATATATATTCCGTTCTTGCACATATATATTCAGTTCTTACGCATATATATTCCGTTCTTAAACATATATATTCCGTTCTTACACATATATTTCGTTCTTACGCATATATATTCCGTTCTTTCGCATATATATTCAGTTCTTACGCATATATAGTCAGTTCTTACGCATATATATTCAGTTCTTACACATATATATTCAGTTTTACGCATATATATTCGGTTTTTACGCATATATATTCCGTTCTTACACATATATATTCCGTTCTTACGCATATATATTCTGTTCTTACACATATATATTCAGTTCTTACACATATATATTCAGTTCTTACACATATATATTCAGTACTTACACATATATATTCCGTTCTTACACATATATATTCCGTTCTTACACATATATATTCAGTTCTTACACATATATATTCAGTTTTACGGATATATATTCAGTTCTTACGCACATATATTCAGTTCTTACGCATATATATTCAGTTCTTACGCATATATATTCAGTTCTTACACATATATATTCCGTTCTTACACATATATATTCACTTATTACACGTATATAATTCAGTTCTTACACATATATATTCCGTTCTTACACATATATACACATATATATTCCGTTCTTAAACATATTTAATCCGTTCTTACACATATATATTCCGTTCTTACACATATATATTCAGTTCTTACACATATATATTCACTTTTTACACATATATATTCCGTGCTTACACATATATTATCCGTTCTTACACGTACATATTCCGTTCTTATACATATATATTCCGTTCTTACACGTACATATTCCGTTCTTACACATATATAATCCGTTCTTACACATATATATTCCGTTCTTACACATATATATTCAGTTCTTGCACATATATATTCAGTTCTTACACATATATATTCCGTTCTTACACATATATATTCCGTTCTTACACGTACATATTCCGTTCTTACACATATATATTCCGTTCTTACACATATATATTCCATTCTTACGTATATATATTCAGTTCTTACACATATATATTCAGTTCTTACACATATATATTCGTTCTTACACATATATATTCTTACACATATATTCCGTTCTTACACATATATATTCAGTTCTTACACATATATATTCCGTTCTTAGACATATATTCCGTTCTTACGCATATATATTCAGTTCTTACGCATATATATTCCGTTCTTACGCATATATATTCAGTTTTACGCATATATATTCAGTTCTTATGCATATATCTTCAGTTCTTACACATATATATTCCGTTCTTACACATATATATTCAGTTCTTACGCATATATATTCCGTTCTTACACATATATATTCTTACACATATATTCCGTTCTTACACATATATATTCAGTTCTTACACATATATATTCCGTTCTTAGACATATATTTCGTTCTTACGCATATATATTCAGTTCTTACGCATATATATTCCGTTCTTACGCATATATATTCAGTACTTACACATATATATTCAGTTCTTACACATATATATTCCGTTCTTACACATATTTAATCCGTTCTTACACATATATATTCCGTTCTTACACATATATATTCAGTTCTTACACATATATATTCACTTCTTACACATATATATTCCGTTCTTACACATATATATTCCGTTCTTACACGTACATATTCCGTTCTTACACATATATATTACGTTCTTACACATATGTATTCCGTACTTACGCATATGTATTCAGTTCTTACACATATATATTTAGTTCTTACACATATATATTCAGTTCTTACGCATATATATTCAGTTGTTACACATATATATTCAGTTCTTACACATATATAGTCAGTTCTTACACATATATATTCCGTTTTTACACATATATTCCGTTCTACACATATATATTCCGTTCTTACACATATATATTTTGTTCTTACACGTATATATTCCATTCTTACACATATCTATCTATCTATCTATACTGCAACACCCCCTTTCGAAGATTATGTGCAGGTTTCCTGGGTAGAACCAGTACTAAGCAATGTGGATTAATTATCTTGCTCAAGGATAAACAACATGGCCATGGCGAGGATCGAACCCACGACCTTTCGATCTGAAGTTCGGCGCTCTACCACTGAACCACGCACTCCACATATATATTCCGTTCTTACACATATATATTCCGTTCTTACACATATATTTCGTTCTTACTCATATATATTCCGTTCTTTCGCATATATATTCAGTTTTACGCATATATATTCAGTTCTTACGCATATATCTTCAGTTCTTACACATATATATTCAGTTCTTACACATATATATTCAGTTCTTACGCATATATATTCCGTTCTTACACATATATATTCTTACACATATATTCCGTTCTTACACATATATATTCCGTTCTTACACGTACATATTCCGTCCTTACACATATATATTCCCTTCTTAAACATATATAATCCGTTCTTACACATATATTACGTTCTTACGCTTATATATTCCGTTATTTGGCATATATATCAGTTCTTACACATATATATTCCGTTCTTACACATATATATTCCGTTCTTACGCATATATTTCAGTTCTTACGCATATATATTCCGTTCTTACGCATATTTATTCAGTTCTTACACATATATATTCAGTTCTTACACATATATTTTCCGTTCTTAAACATATTTATTCCGTTCTTACACATATAAATTCCGTTCTTACACATATATATTCAGTACTTACACATATATATTGACTTCTTACACATATATATTCCGTTTTTACACATATATATTCCGTTCTTACACATATATATTCCGTTCTTACACATATATATTCAGTTCTTACACATATATATTCATTTATATATTCCTGTTCTTACACATATATATTCCGTTCTTACACATATATATTCAGTTCTTACACATATATATTCATTTCTTACACATATATATTCAGTTCTTAAACATATATATTCCGTTCTTCCACTTATATACACATATATATTCCGTTCTTACACATATATATTCCGTTCTTACACATATTTATTCCGTTTTTAAACATATATATTCCGTTCTTACACATATATATTCAGTTCTTACACATATATATTCACTTCTTACACATATATATTCCGTTCTTACACATATATATTCACTTTTTTCACATATATATTCCGTTCTTAGCCGTACATATTCCGTTCTTACTCATATATATTCCGTTATTACACATATATATTCCGTTCTTACACATATATTCACTTCTTACACATATATTCCGTTCTATACACATATATATTCCGTTTTTACACGTACATATTCCGTTCTTACACATATATATTCCGTTCTTACAGGTACATATTCCGTTCTTACACATATATAATTCCGTTCTTACACATACATATTCCGTTCTTACACATATATTCAGTTCATTCTTACACATATATATTCATTTCTTACACATATATATTCAGTTATTAAACATCTATATTCCGTTCTACCACATATATACTCATATATATTCCGTTCTTTACACATATATATTCCGTTCTTAAACGTACATATTCCGTTCTTACACATATATATTCCGTTCTTACACATATATATTTCCGTTCTTAGGCATATATATTCAGTTCTTACACATATATATTCAGTTCTTACACATATAAATTCAGTTCGTACAAATATATATTCAATTCTTACACATATATATTCAGTTCTTAAACATATATATTCAGTTCTTACACATATATATTCAGTTCTAACACATATATATTCAGTTCTTACACATATATATTCAGTTCTTACACATATATTATTCAGTTCTTTACACATATATATTCCGTTCTTACTTATATATATATTCCGTTCTTACACATATATATTCCGTTTCTTACACATATATATTCCGTTCTTACACATATAATATTCCGTTCTTACACATATATATTTAGTTCTTACACATATATATTCCGTTCTTACGTATATTGATATATTCTTACACATATATTCCGTTCTTACACATATATGCACATATATATTCCGTTCTTACACATATATATTCCGTTCTTACACGTACATATTCCGTTCTTACACATATATATTCCGTTCTTACACATTATATATTCAGTTCTTACAAATATTATATTCAGTTCTAACACATATATATTCAGTTCTTACACATATATATTCAGTTCTTACACATAAATATTCCGTTTTTACACATATATATTCCGTTTCTTATACATATATATTCCGTTCTTACACATATATATTCCGTTCTTACACGTATATATTCCGTTCTTACACATATATATTCCGTTCTTGCACATATATATTCAGTTCTTACGCATATATATTCCGTTCTTAAACATTATATATTCCGTTCTTACACATATATTTCGTTCTTACGCATATATATTCCGTTCTTTCGCATATATATTCAGTTCTTACGCATATATAGTCAGTTCTTACGCATATATATTCAGTTCTTACACATATATATTCAGTTTTACGCATATATATTCGGTTTTTACGCATATATATTCCGTTCTTACGCATATATATTCCGTTCTTACGCATATATATTCTGTTCTTACACATATATATTCAGTTCTTACACATATATATTCAGTTCTTACACATATATATTCAGTTCTTACACATATATATTCCGTTCTTACACATATATATTCCGTTCTTACACATATATATTCAGTTCTTACACATATATATTCAGTTTTACGGATATATATTCAGTTCTTACGCACATATATTCAGTTCTTACGCATATATATTCAGTTCTTACGCATATATATTCAGTTCTTTACACATATATATTCCGTTCTTACACATATATATTCAGGTCTTACACATATGTATTCCGTTCTTACACATATATATATTCCGTTATTACGCCATTATATATTCTTACACATATATTCCGTTCTTACACATATATATTCCGTTCTTACACATATATTTTCCGTTCTAACGCATATATATTCCGTTCTTAGACATATATATTACGTTCTTAAATATATATTCCGTTCTTACGCATATTTATTCAGTTTTACGCACATATATTCAGTTCTTACGCATATATATTCAGTTCTTTACACATATAATATTTATATATTCCGTTCTTACACATATATTTTCCGTTCTAACGCATATATATTCCGTTCTTACACATATATACTCCGTTCTTACACGTTTGTATTCCGTTCTTACACGTATATATTCCGTTCTTATACATATATATTCCGTTTTTACACATATATATTCCGTTCTTACACATATATATTCAGCTCTTACGCATTTATATTCAGTTCTTACACATATATATTCAGTTCTTACACATATATATTCCGTTCTTACACATATATATTCCGTTCTTACTCATATATATTCCGTTCTTACACATATATATTCCGTTCTTACACATATATATACCATTCTTACACATATATATTCCGTTCTTACACGTATATATTCCGTTCTTACACTTGTATATTCCGTTCTTACACATATATATTCCGTTCTTACACATATATTCCGTTCTTACGCATATATATTCCGTTCTTTCCCATATATATTCAGTTTTACCCATATATATTCAGTTCTTACGCATATATATTCAGTTCTTACGCATATATATTCAGTTATTACGCATATATATTCAGTTCTTACACATATATATTCAGTTCTTACACATATATATCCGTTCTTACACATATTTATTCCGTTCTTACACATATATATTCCGTTCTTACACATATATATTCAGTTCTGACACATATATATTCACTTCTTACACATATATATTCAGTTCTTACGCATATATATTCAGTTCTTACGCATATATATTCAGTTCTTACGCATATATATTCAGTTCTTACACATATATATTCAGTTTTACTTATATATATTCAGTTCTTACGCATATATATTCAGTTCTTACGCATATATATTCAGTTCTTTCGCATATATATTCAGTTCTTACACATATGTAGTCAGTTCTTACAAAAATATCTTCAGTTCTTACAAATATATATTCCGTTTTTACACATATTTATTCCGTTCTTACACATATATATTCCGTTCTTACACATATATATTCAGTTCTGACACATATATATTCACTTCTTACACATATATATTCAGTTCTTACGCATATATATTCAGTTCTTACGCATATATATTCAGTTCTTACGCATATATATTCAGTTCTTACACATATATATTCAGTTTTACTTATATATATTCAGTTCTTACGCATATATATTCAGTTCTTACGCATATATATTCAGTTCTTTCGCATATATATTCAGTTCTTACACATATGTAGTCAGTTCTTACAAAAATATCTTCAGTTCTTACAAATATATATTCCGTTTTTACACATATATATTCCGTTTTACACATATATATTCTGTACTTACACATATATATTCCGTTCTTACACGTTTATATTCCGTTCTTACACATATATATTCCGTTCTTACACATATATATTCCGTTCTTACACATATATATTCAGTTCTTACACATATATATTCCGTTCTTACACATATATATTCCGTTCTTAAACATATATATTCTGTTCTTACGCATATATATTCAGTTCTTACGCATATATATTCAGTTCTTACACATATATGTTCAGTTCTTACGCATATATATTCAGTTCTTACGCATATATGTTCAGTTCTTACGGATATATATTCAGTTCTTACGCATATATATTCTGTTCTTACAGATATATAGTCAGTTCTTACACATATATATTCAGTTCTTACACATATATATTCCGTTCTTACACATATATATTCCGTTCTTACACATATATATTCCGTTCTTACACATATATATTCCGTTCTTACGCATATATATATTCCGTTCTTTCGCATATATATTCAGTTTTACGCATATATATTCAGTTCTTACGCATATATATTCCGTTCTTACACATATATATTCCGTTCTTACACATATATATTCAGTTCTTACACATATATATTCCGTTCTTTCTCATATATATTCAGTTCTTACGCATATATATTCAGTTCTTACGCATATATTTTTAGTTCTTACGCATATATATTCAGTTCTTACGCATATATATTCAGTTCTGACGCATATATTTTCCGTTCAACGCATATATATTCCGTTCTTACACATATATATTTCGTTCTTACACGTATATATTCCGTTCTTACACGTATATATTCCGTTCTTACACATATATATTCCGTTTTTACACATATATATTCCGTTCTTACACATATATATTCAGCTCTTACGCATATATATTCAGTTCTTACGCATATATATTCAGTTCTTACACATATATATTCAGTTCTTGCACATATATATTCAGTTCTTACACATATATATTCCGTTCTTACACATATATATTCCGTTCTTACAAATATATATTCCGTTCTTATACATATATATTCCGTTCTTACGGATATATATTCCGTTCTTACGCATATATATTCAGTTCTTACGCATATATATTCCGTTCTTTCGCATATATATTCAGTTTTACGCATATATATTCAGTTCTTACGCATATATATTCAGTTCTTACACATATATATTCAGTTCTTACACATATATAATTAGTTCTTACGCATATATATTCCGTTTTTACACATATATATTCCTTTCTTACGCATATATATTCTTACACATATATTCCGTTCTTACACATATATATTCAGTTCTTAGAGATATATATTCCGTTCTTACACATATATATTCCGTTCTTATGCATATATATTCAGTTCTTACGCATATATATTCCGTTCTTACACATATATATTCCATTCTTACACATTTATATTTCGTTCTTACACATATATATTCCGTTCTTACAAATATATATTCCGTTCTTAGAGATATATATTCCGTTCTTACACATATATATTCCGTTCTTATGCATATATATTCAGTTCTTACGCATATATATTCCGTTCTTACACATATATATTCCATTCTTACACATTTATATTTCGTTCTTACACATATATATTCCGTTCTTACAAATATATATTCCGTTCTTACAGATACATATTCCGTTCTTACACATATATATTCCGTTCTTACGCATATATATTCAGTTCTTACACATATATATACAGTTCTTACACATATATTTACCGTTCTTACGCATATATATTCTTACACATACATTCCGTTCTTACACATATATATTCCGTTCTTACACATATATATTCCGTTCTTACACATATATATTCAGTTCTTACACATATATATTCCGTTCTTACTCATATATATTCAGTTCTTACGCATATATATTCAGTTCTTACGCATATATTTTTAGGTTTTACGCATATATATTCAGTTCTTACGCATATATATTCAGTTCTGACGCATATATATTCAGTTCTTACACATATATATACAGTTCTTACACATATATATTCAGTTCTTACACATATATATTCAGTTCTTACACATATATTTTCCGTTCTTACACATATATATTCCGTTCTTACACATATATATTCCGTTCTTACACATATATATTCCGTTCTTACACATATATATTCCGTTCTTACGCATATATATTCCGTTCTTTCGCATATATATTCAGTTTTACGCATATATTGTCAGTTCTTACGCATATATATTCCGTTCTTACACATATATATTCCGTTCTTACACATATATATTCAGTTCTTACACATATATATTCCGTTCTTACTCATATATATATTCAGTTCTTACGCATATATATTCAGTTCTTACGCATATATTTTTAGTTCTTACGCATATATATTCAGTTCTTACGCATATATATTCAGTTCTGACGCATATATATTCAGTTCTTACACATATATATTCAGTTCTTACACATATATATTCAGTTCTTACACATATATATTCAGTTCTTACACATATATATTCAGTTCTTACGCATATATATTCCGTTCTCACACATATATATTCCGTTCTTACGCATATATATTCTTACACATATATTCAGTTCTTACACATATATATTCAGTTCTTACGCATATATATTCCGTTCTTACACATATATATTCCGTTCTTACACGTATATATTCCGTTCTTACACATATATATTCCGTTCTTACACATATATATTCCATTTTTACACATATATATTCTGTTCTTACACGTATATTTTTTGTTCTTAAACATATATATTCCGTTCTTACACATATATATTCCGTTCTAACACATATATATTCCGTTCTTAGACATATATATTACGTTCTTAAATATATATTCCGTTCTTACGCATATTTATTCAGTTTTACGCACATATATTCAGTTCTTACGCATATATATTCAGTTCTTACACATATATATTCAGGTCTTACACATATGTATTCCGTTCTTACACATATATATTCCGTTCTTACGCATATATATTCTTACACATATATTCCGTTCTTACACATATATATTCCGTTCTTACACATATATTTTCCGTTCTAACGCATATATATTCCGTTCTTACACATATATACTCCGTTCTTACACGTTTGTATTCCGTTCTTACACGTATATATTCCGTTCTTATACATATATATTCCGTTTTTACACATATATATTCCGTTCTTACACATATATATTCAGCTCTTACGCATTTATATTCAGTTCTTACACATATATATTCAGTTCTTACACATATATATTCCGTTCTTACACATATATATTCCGTTCTTACTCATATATATTCCGTTCTTACACATATATATTCCGTTCTTACACATATATATACCGTTCTTACACATATATATTCCGTTCTTACACGTATATATTCCGTTCTTACACTTGTATATTCCGTTCTTACACATATATATTCCGTTCTTACACATATATTCCGTTCTTACGCATATATATTCCGTTCTTTCCCATATATATTCAGTTTTACCCATATATATTCAGTTCTTACGCATATATATTCAGTTCTTACGCATATATATTCAGTTATTACGCATATATATTCAGTTCTTACACATATATATTCAGTTCTTACACATATATATCCGTTCTTACACATATTTATTCCGTTCTTACACATATATATTCCGTTCTTACACATATATATTCAGTTCTGACACATATATATTCACTTCTTACACATATATATTCAGTTCTTACGCATATATATTCAGTTCTTACGCATATATATTCAGTTCTTACGCATATATTCAGTTCTTACACATATATATTCAGTTTTACTTATATATATTCAGTTCTTACGCATATATATTCAGTTCTTACGCATATATATTCAGTTCTTTCGCATATATATTCAGTTCTTACACATATGTAGTCAGTTCTTACAAAAATATCTTCAGTTCTTACAAATATATATTCCGTTTTTACACATATTTATTCCGTTCTTACACATATATATTCCGTTCTTACACATATATATTCAGTTCTGACACATATATATTCACTTCTTACACATATATATTCAGTTCTTACGCATATATATTCAGTTCTTACGCATATATATTCAGTTCTTACGCATATATATTCAGTTCTTACACATATATATTCAGTTTTACTTATATATATTCAGTTCTTACGCATATATATTCAGTTCTTACGCATATATATTCAGTTCTTTCGCATATATATTCAGTTCTTACACATATGTAGTCAGTTCTTACAAAAATATCTTCAGTTCTTACAAATATATATTCCGTTTTTACACATATATATTCCGTTTTACACATATATATTCTGTACTTACACATATATATTCCGTTCTTACACGTTTATATTCCGTTCTTACACATATATATTCCGTTCTTACACATATATATTCCGTTCTTACACATATATATTCAGTTCTTACACATATATATTCCGTTCTTACACATATATATTCCGTTCTTAAACATATATATTCTGTTCTTACGCATATATATTCAGTTCTTACGCATATATATTCAGTTCTTACACATATATGTTCAGTTCTTACGCATATATATTCAGTTCTTACGCATATATGTTCAGTTCTTACGGATATATATTCAGTTCTTACGCATATATATTCTGTTCTTACAGATATATAGTCAGTTCTTACACATATATATTCAGTTCTTACACATATATATTCCGTTCTTACACATATATATTCCGTTCTTACACATATATATTCCGTTCTTACACATATATATTCCGTTCTTACGCATATATATATTCCGTTCTTTCGCATATATATTCAGTTTTACGCATATATATTCAGTTCTTACGCATATATATTCCGTTCTTACACATATATATTCCGTTCTTACACATATATATTCAGTTCTTACACATATATATTCCGTTCTTTCTCATATATATTCAGTTCTTACGCATATATATTCAGTTCTTACGCATATATTTTTAGTTCTTACGCATATATATTCAGTTCTTACGCATATATATTCAGTTCTGACGCATATATTTCCGTTCAACGCATATATATTCCGTTCTTACACATATATATTTCGTTCTTACGCATATATATTCCGTTCTCACACATATATATTCCGTTCTTACGCATATATATTCTTACACATATATTCAGTTCTTACACATATATATTCAGTTCTTACGCATATATATTCCGTTCTTACACATATATATTCCGTTCTTACACGTATATATTCCGTTCTTACACATATATATTCCGTTCTTACACATATATATTCCATTTTTACACATATATATTCTGTTCTTACACGTATATTTTTTGTTCTTAAACATATATATTCCGTTCTTACACATATATATTCCGTTCTAACACATATATATTCCGTTCTTAGACATATATATTACGTTCTTAAATATATATTCCGTTCTTACGCATATTTATTCAGTTTTACGCACATATATTCAGTTCTTACGCATATATATTCAGTTCTTACACATATATATTCAGGTCTTACACATATGTATTCCGTTCTTACACATATATATTCCGTTCTTACGCATATATATTCTTACACATATATTCCGTTCTTACACATATATATTCCGTTCTTACACATATATTTTCCGTTCTAACGCATATATATTCCGTTCTTACACATATATACTCCGTTCTTACACGTTTGTATTCCGTTCTTACACGTATATATTCCGTTCTTATACATATATATTCCGTTTTTACACATATATATTCCGTTCTTACACATATATATTCAGCTCTTACGCATTTATATTCAGTTCTTACACATATATATTCAGTTCTTACACATATATATTCCGTTCTTACACATATATATTCCGTTCTTACTCATATATATTCCGTTCTTACACATATATATTCCGTTCTTACACATTATATATACCGTTCTTACACATATATATTCCGTTCTTACACGTATATATTCCGTTCTTACACTTGTATATTCCGTTCTTACACATATATATTCCGTTCTTACACATATATTCCGTTCTTACGCATATATATTCCGTTCTTTCCCATATATATTCAGTTTTACCCATATATATTCAGTTCTTACGCATATATATTCAGTTCTTACGCATATATATTCAGTTATTACGCATATATATTCAGTTCTTACACATATATATTCAGTTCTTACACATATATATCCGTTCTTACACATATTTATTCCGTTCTTACACATATATATTCCGTTCTTACACATATATATTCAGTTCTGACACATATATATTCACTTCTTACACATATATATTCAGTTCTTACGCATATATATTCAGTTCTTACGCATATATATTCAGTTCTTACGCATATATATTCAGTTCTTACACATATATATTCAGTTTTACTTATATATATTCAGTTCTTACGCATATATATTCAGTTCTTACGCATATATATTCAGTTCTTTCGCATATATATTCAGTTCTTACACATATGTAGTCAGTTCTTACAAAAATATCTTCAGTTCTTACAAATATATATTCCGTTTTTACACATATTTATTCCGTTCTTACACATATATATTCCGTTCTTACACATATATATTCAGTTCTGACACATATATATTCACTTCTTACACATATATATTCAGTTCTTACGCATATATATTCAGTTCTTACGCATATATATTCAGTTCTTACGCATATATATTCAGTTCTTA